>JAVQIZ010045218.1:0-31482 GCA_036023535.2 Galaxias brevipinnis | reverse complement strand
AACACGGGGAGAACACGCAAACTCCACACAGAAAGGCCCTTGGGCCAGGTGGGGATTGAACCCAGGACCTTCTTGCTGTGAGGCAACAGTGCTACCCACTGAGCCACCGTGCTGCCCCCCTCTTTGAGGTTGTTATTGACGTTCAAATACACTATAAAGATGCCACTTCTTTCAAAGGTGAGGATGGGGCTTAGCCTTTATTTCCCACTGGAGAGGACATATAGAGGGATGTGAGTGTCAAATTTGTCAGGCAATTGGAGTCCAGTTGCTGCCAATGCACCTGCTGCTACACAATTTAGAGTGAATGCATGGACGACACACATGTTTGACACAAAATGAAGTCCCAGCTGCAGAAGGGCCAATAGAAGTCAGAGGAGGGAGGCTCAAAAAGTAGCGGACAAGGAGGGTGGGAGAGTGGGGGTACTTCAGGCTCCATTAGGCCCACCTCCTCTCTCCATCTCCAGCCATGATCTCCTCTGACGCCCCCGGCCATTACAGAGAGATCCACAGCTGTCACTCCAGAGACCCAGCAGGTGGACATCCTGAGTCGTTTGCTTCCTAAATTTACCAACCGGCTATCAGAAAATGAAAAACATAATCATACTGTGATAAGGCTTGAGTAAACCAAGTAGTAGCTACTGCGCTGTTTCAACCGATATTTGAGGACAAAAAAAGCATCTTTCTTAATCTTAATCTTAATCTTATCTCAACAGTTCCCCCTGACTGTGAGGTGAAAGGGAGTGACATGTTGAGCCTGAGGAGTTGGAGGGGGAATGAGAGCTGGCAGAGCCCTTCGCCCAGCCTCTCTTCCTGCCTTCCTCCTGTGTCACTCAGTGGACCAGCAAGCACCCGTCCCCTCCGGTTACAGTATGCAGACAGGGATGCTGGCTCCCCACCCCCCATACCCATCCCCACTGACCCTACGACTGCAATGCCTCACTGAGCAGCAGCACATCCCATCCTCCTCCTCCTCCTCCAGCACTACAGGGCACCATCATGTGTAGTTCAAGAGAGGGACAGAGGGAAGGGAGAACGTTATTTTTTTTTAAGTGAAAGCGAGTAAGGAGACAAGGGGAAAAAAGGGCAATGGAGGGAAAGAACAAGAGATTTGAGTGGAGAAGACAGTGGCCTAGAAAGCAGGCATTTGCATGATGAGTGAGCGAGCGAGTGAGTGAGTGAGTGAGTGAGTGAGTGAGTGAGTGAGTGAGTGAGTGAGTGAGTGAGTGAGAGAGCATAAAAAAGAGAGAAGAGTGGGAGGCTGATTTACAGGCAGAGACAGATGAGGAAAGTGAGTGAAAGATAAGCAGATAGCCAGAGTGTGAATGACACAGTGACAGTTACGAAGTCCTATATGCAAAGACAAATAGCTTTGGTGCAGCCTCGGTAATGGCTTTGCACTAGTAATTTGTCACTCCATGTGAGAAGCAAACAGAAGGGAGGGCAATAGCATCACTTTGCACTGTCACTTGCCATCGCCCAAGGATGTCTTACCAAGCAGTCCCATCTGTCTGTACAACTGCTGCTTCTGCCCCTGTTAGTCAAAACAGGTCAGAATAAAAACATGGCTCTGCTTTCGGGGAGTGTAGTGGAACACAAATTAGTAGGGGTTCTGACAGACTGGGTGAAACCCATATAGGTCCTGCAGGTAGTTATTTTAAAGACTGGTAACTGGTACAGTGAAGAACATGTTCACTATGAACTCCCTGTCTTATACCCATTGTCACACAAATATTTTATATGAAAACAGCTCCAAAATGATTTATGTTATTTATGTCCAAAACAAAGAAAGATGCATTCATTTATATCATTAAAGTATGCATTAATTAAACGGACTGTTATCACCATATCGAACGGATATTCCAGTATTATTAAAAACATTTCTGCGCTCCGGGAAATTTAATTGTAAAAGTTTTTTGTTTAAAGTCCACAATGCCACCTTGTGGATATGTATGTCATAACATACTGCTGCAATAAATCTGTGTTAAAAAAAAGTAGAAATTTTGAATTTGACCAACAACTAAACATTTCCTGAATTAAAACATTTTAAGAAATTAGGGAATGGACGGTACCCAATCCTGTGGAAGTCTTTGAGCAAGAGTAAACAAACAATGTGTATAGTTTCTTTCCTGTTTTGGTTTGATCGAATGCGATTGCGTCCTGGCATAGACATTAGGCTTCAGTAATCCAACGCATTGTTTAACTAATACATTTTAACGCCGTCTCTCCTCGAGCGTTTGTGTCACACAGAAAAACTACAATTGGTCAACATTGCAACAGTCAATCGTACCGTTATAGTTTTCTCTGCCCTTCCTTATTCCTTCAGTGTTCTTGGGCAATTATCAGTGACCGGACATTCCGGACTAGACATCTTATCCAATTTGGAAGAGTCTCCACTCCAGTTATCAATCATTTAATATGGACGAATTATGCTTGGCTAATTAAAGAAATCCATAATTTAGAAATTGACTTTTCAACTTTGCATGTAGATTTGTGTGGTTATTTTTTCTACTTTTTTAATTGATAAAAATAGTTGTAACATAACACGAAATTACTAAACTGGACTTTTTTAGGCAATGTAATATAAAATTATAAATTGAGGTAGTAAAGTGTCACATTCAGGCTAGTCTCGTCAAATGAAAAAATTAAATGTTGCAACATACTGAAAGTTGCCACCAACTCAAACGTGCATATGCTACCCAACATCTACCCAATAAATTATGGATTCCTTTACAATTAGCCAAGCAATACCCAATAATAATTTAAGAAATTGCCAGTACAAGGCCCACAATTTGATGTATCACATATTACAAGTACATTTTATAATTTTTCAAGTAATAGGGGCAATTTCTTATATTCTTAATTATCTTAGACTTCTACAAAGTTTGCCAATATCTTGTGGAAAGTAATGGAAAGGTTGGTTGTTTTCCGTGGCCAAAAGGGGTCGCGGCATATACGAAGCACCATGGCGGACGTACATTCTCAATCATTTCCATAGATATAGCCTATATGATAATTGCTATGGCATCTAAGCGGACGTAACTGTCTGGTACCGAAGGAACATGCTATACCGCCGCCTAGTGTTGTGGAGGGTAAAATAGATAACATGTAGTTCATGTGGTTTATCTTTTGCTTTATTTATTTTCAGGTTTTCACACCATGCCCTATGGATAAATCACGAAATGTTACTTCTTAACGATTACTATTTTCAGGGATACACTTTCCTGGCGTACCTAAGTGTGAGCACAAAGCAGTGGGAACTGCTTTTCTATTTACTAAACATTGTTCAATGACGTTAAATACTTAGGGTGCTATTTCTAAGTAGAAAAAAGGGTTACTCAACAAGATAACAAATGGGCCCTCACACTTGGCCATCAATTTGTTTCTATACTAGTTTTCATATTAATATATTTTATCACCTGTTTTTATTCGTTCAAAAATAATCATGCAGTTTAAATTCACATTGCTTTATGTATATAATAATGTAGAACCTGAGAAATTTAGAAAGAAATGGTGGGTTCTGAGAATCTACAAAACCAAAAGTAATTGAATAAAAAATGTGGAAAACTATTTAGTGAAAATACATATAGGTCTAAAATAGTAATGAGATACAATTTTATTATTATTTAGTAACATTGTGAACTTATAAACTCTTTGGCCATAAAGGAGCAGATTGGTCCATCATCAGAACTAAAACGGGATCTGTTCCTCATTTGTCTTCACATGCAATATGCCTGCAATAAAATGCACATTTTATTTATTGCAACACAGAGCTTTGTAAAGACAGTAGTCTGAAACAGATCATTTGAGACAGTCTACACCAGAGACTAATGTTAGTGTCTGAAGAACAATATAAGGCCATGTTAATGTATAGTTGTTTTACTGAACATATTTATAGCTATGCTACATAAATACATTTTTCTAAGACTTTAATTATCTATGTATACAGTGAAATACAGAGGTAACACGGCAGAAAAACACAGAATATCAAGGCTATTAAAAAAGTAATATTTGTTAGTCGAGAAATATAAAAAATATTACTCAATGAGGTGCATTATTGTTTGTAAAGGCAGACTTCCTACGAGCATTCTTCGAGGAAGAAAATGCCCTGAATTGTTTTGTGCATACTATGACAAACTAGCTACTGAAAACAATTCACAAAAAACAAATGCTGTTTATAGTTTTGTGGTTGATAGAATACATCCCTTCAACATTCTTTTACCTTCATTTTGTTCTCCATTTTTGTAATTTCTCATTCATTGTCTGTTTCATTTAAAACCATTTAATTCAAGCCTAATGGAACAATTGCATATTGATAGTACAATCTATCTATTGAAACAATCTATTAGGATGGAGCACAGGGAGGGGAAGATACTGCAAATATGTCTCATACTGGCAAAATGTTTGCAGAGTATCAGGGTTGTATCATACTGTAATCTGGCCATACTCTATTCCAATACCCACAAACAAGTTTTGTGTACAGTCTTTCAGTTGTGCCAAGACCCCAACCACCTGATACAAGTAAAGCAAATTTCATTCCAGAACATAGAATGCTTGTGACACTTGTGACAAAGTTAAAAACGTACATGGTACACTTCTACACAAGCGGCACTGTGTACTGTTTTGCGCTGTTAAAAGTAGTTTGCTTGTTCGGCGGAGGAGCAAAACTTTAGCTAGTTCAAGCTCTCCCTTTCCTGTTTAAAATGTAAATGTTATCAAAATTGTTCTTAAAAAGTATATAGTCGTACTATAAATTCAATTAGGGAGACAATCACACATCAAGAATGATGAACAGGACAGTAAAGAGGATGAAAACCAGCATGCAACAACAAATTAGAGGTATAGGGCAGGGACCTGTCTAGATGCATGGCCATTAAAACAACCCCCCCCACACCCACACCCACTTCTACTACACTGACTGTCACATGCTTGAGGATAATGCGGCCGATTGTAAGTAGTGTTAGTCTAATCTAGAAGCAGCAGCAGCACCACCACCAACCACCACCACCTGACTGGTCGTGGCACCCTGCTGCCGTCTCTTCTTCTCTCCTTCCGTCCCTCTATCCCGCCCTTTCTTCTCTCTAGTCATTTCTCTCAGTGGCAGATCGCAAGGAGCAGACGTTTGAAGTCGCCACCGCACTCCGAGCTGATGGCCTCTTTCAGGGACACGTCGTACTTCTCCAGGTACATGTCCTTGACGGTCTCCAGATCATACTGTTGGCATAATAAACATTTATAAAAAATATTGTGTAACGTTACACTACTGAAATAAAGAAAATATTGCTGTAGAATGGACTTGATATATTGATTAGATACAACTGAAAACTAAATAATTTCACTTTTTCAAATTCAAATTTCTTTTTACCTCAGAGCGAACCACTATGATGCGGATGAGGGTGGCTTCGTCTGTGCCAGCTCCTTTCATTGCTTTGTTGAGACGTCTGGCAAAGTACAGCTGGGGGTTCTTGGCAACTCTTACTGTGGAGATTAAAAAGGATGCAAATCTCAATTCATTATCTGACAAAAGCCCTCAATACAATCAATTAACACATTAGAATGCAGAGCACCATCCAGGGAATTTCCATATTCTTCAATAAATTATTATTCTAAGAGAAAACACTACATTTGTACACACCAAGAGCTTTGTAACAATCCTTCAATGTTCCGCTGGTTTCATTCTCAATGGTGTCAAGGATTTCTGTGCCAGAAAGCTTAATGCAAGAATGGGGAGTAAAGAAGCATTGTTGCAGAAAATGGTGTTACACAGGATTTTTGTTGACACACGTTTACTTATTTTATGAAAACATCAAAGAGTGCAATGTAATCTCACATCATTTTCAATATGTAGCCTGTATAGAATCTTAATGCTAACCTGCTCGTATGCCTTAAAAGTGGCCTGAAGCTGCAGATAGTTCCGGCTGGCCAGGATGTAGCTGAAAGTAGACTCATCCGTTCCAAAGCAACCTTCCCCAGCCTAAAAAAAACAAACATGAATTATGATTTTACTGTTATGCGTGCATTACTGTACAGTAATAATGTGTACAAGTTGTTATGGGACTTAACTGGAAGAAATCATTTTAAGACATACAGTACCTCAAATAGAGAGGTTGCATCTGCTTCAGCAAGGGCCTCGTCAACGACATAACTCTCATCTCTGTTTCCCTGATGAAGAGGAATAGAGAGCATTGACTGACTTTTGCCTCTATTGTATCTGGCCTCCATTTTACTAATGAATGGAGCCCTGGAATTTGGCCAGTGTGTGTGTGTGTGTGTGTGTGTGTGTGTGTCTGTCTCTGTGTGTGCACGCACATGTTTGGAGGGTGAAAGGGAGGCCTCTGAAAGAGTGAGCTTGATTTCATCTCAAAGGCGGGGGAAAGCGCGATTAAATAACATGGCTGGAATCCATTAAAAGTAAAAGCCATGGCTTCACTTACCTCTAACAGAGCAGTGAGGAGGTTTCTCACATCGCCACTTGTGTCACCCTCGATATCTGACTCAAGGTCACGTTCATGTACTATACGGTGTGGAGGAAGGGAAAAGATAGTATAGGAATACAGAACTGAATGCTAATGCTTCTTGAATATACACAGTATTATTGGATCTGCCTACTACATAAGTTTAGTTTACACATTAGTTTGAAATGTGTGTATCTGTGTGTAATCTGTGTATAAAAACAAGACAGTGACTCATGCTGGAAGTGTTGGGTTTAGATGAAGTAATACGCACTCAAAATAAAATCTCTTTGGTCTACTGTAAATAATGCAAGAACGTTCCATGCAACTATATTCAGTCATTACCATGACTGAAGAACACTATTTTATGTATAGGTTACAGTGGAAATATCAATTGTTGCTTACCCTGAAAGTAACACTCCTTGAACATTGCAATGTCCTGTAGAAAACAACAATAAGTCAATGAACTATCTAATTTAAATTAGCTCACTAAATGAAAACATGTACATATCAAACATTGACTTATTTGAATGTGTCCAGTATTAATGAATAACATAACTGTGGCCCTGGCCTGAGTATGTTTAGAGACCTACAGCATTGGTGGCAGTGCAGATGACCTCCACCAGGACGTCCTCGTCGGTGCCCGCTCCCTTCATGGCCCTCCTCAGCTCCTTCACAGCGTACACCACAGGAGGGTCTAGCATGGCCAAGATGGCGTTCTCAAAATTCCCAGACAGCTCACTCTTCAGTACATCCACCAACTCCTATTGCAGAATGAGGTAAGGATAGAGAGAGAAAGGGAGAAGTAGGAAGAAAAAAGAAAAAGAAGAGAAAGAGACTGATTGTGTGTGTGGTTGCATAAAATAATAAGACTTAAAATGTGAAAAAAATATTTGAAACGAATAAGGTTGCAGTAAAACCATGACACAGTTCTAATATTTACATTCAAATGACAGTCTGGCTCTGATCATGTTTATAGTTGTAGCATAATGTAAACTGAATCTTCGTAACACTCACATCATCATACTTCTCAAAATAGGCTTGTTTGATTTCCATTCGCTGGGCTGCACTTCGGTTTGCCAGGATTTCAATAATGGCCTTCTCATCAGTGCCTTTAATGAAAAAATAGAAAATGGGCAAGAACGCACACAGATTGTAAAGTAAGTTATCATCAAAGTGCGTTAGCTCTGTACATCGTACAACATCCCACAGCTGTTACTTGAAATGAACATCCCCTCTCCCTTCCTATAGAATGGCACACTGTAATTTCATAACAATCAATTAAATGACATAACAGCTTACCCAAGCCTTTGCAGGCTTTTCGGATGGCCTTTACGTCAGCCATGACATCAAAGTTCTCATATGGCACGATGGTGGGCTGTAAAATACAAATCAAGTGTTAGGTATTTTATAAGAGCACAGATTCACTTTCATCCCCTTTAGTGGTAGCTAAGTTATGGTATGCTACTGTAGTCAGCTCACACTTCATCACAACTGCACAGACAGCTTTGTTTTATTAGAGCACAAAGTCTAGCTGGACATATTTGGGGGATGGGATGAGTCAATGAGTCACTGGCTCTGATCAAGAATTCAGCTCCAGTTGTCTTAACGAAACAAAGTTGAGGAAACGTAGAGTAGTGAAGCCCTGTAGACAAAAGTGGGTCATCTCCATCCACCCATACTTTTCTACTCTCAACCTCTTTTTTCAGTGACTCATTCAAGGCCTTTACTACACACACACACACACACACACGCACACGCACACATCTAACTCGATTGTGAATAATTCCGCACAGGAGTGGTCACCTCCTTCTGAACGCGAAACCGTTATTTTAGGAAAGGGAACAAAATATCCCAGTTCAATGTCTCTAGTCTTCCATTTGAATTAAATATATCCTCGATTAATTTGTTTGACAGGACTCTGGTTGCTACATTTTCGATAGGCCTGCCTAATTAAATATTGTTGGAATGGCAACTGTAGAATAGTACATTTTAACTTGGATTTGCTAAAATAACTGTCTTGAACACGGCAACATTCATAAACAAAAAAAGTCAATGTTATATCCTTGCCCATATAGGTAAAATCACACCCTAAGCTCTAAAATTATAGACATGCGCCGAGTAGTTTTGCCGGTAGCGTAGCCTATTCGTATTCCGTACGTATGCACCTAAATGTGTTTAGATAATAGTACCCACTTGACAGTTGCCCATTTTGCGGATACTTTTTCCAGTTGAGTTAGGCGTGGCGTTATAAAATTCGTGGTAGTAGAAGTCTCGCTGTTGGCTGCTTGCTTCTTTCCGAGCGGCCCTCAACCAGCTAAAACGATCAGACGTGACGTCACTGCGCAACTAGATAACGGGACTGCGCACAGCTTTAACCATTTCGAGAATCATACACAGTATGCCAATGCATGAAGGTACATATTACAGTTTAAGACAAGTCCCTCCAACCGATCCCATGGTTAATTTATGATATAGGTCTGTTTATTACTAATTGGGAAATATAACTTTGTTCAATTGCAATAATTGCCAACTAGAATTTTCCATTTCTGATTAAAAGGGTATTTGAAAAGTTGAGAAGTTGAAAACAAAATAATCCGTGAATGCATTCAATGTGCTGTATACACGTTGCTTACAGTATGCTTACATGTCTATTATTCAAGCTAAATATTATGCATTAGGATCTGTTGATAATGTTCATAATCAAGCATTATAAACTACTTTTCACTGTCAGCTTTTCCGTTTCTGAGGCTGGGTTCACAGTAGTAATTGCCAGCCATGACAACCCTAACTCTAATCACAGCCATTGCAGTGTTCTTCTGTGTAATTGTCATTGCGATAATTAGACACCCACTGGTGGAAAATGTTTTTGCCCACTAAATTGACACCCACATGCCCTGTGAAAACCTAACAGGCATAATTATATCAGGGAAAACTGCCTCAATAACAGTATGCCAGCGTCATAGCAACTGAGCAATATAATTAAAGTGAGATACTCAGTTTTTATTAAAATCACATGTAGTTCAAGGTTTGAGCAATTCTTACAAGAAACTTTCACTTTACCTGTCATAACTGATTTAAAAGTAGTATTTTAATGTTGTGTAAAGTAGTACTTTCCTTTATGTGAAGACTAATATAGGTGTTCCATGATAATAACAGTATCTAAGCAAGCCATAATGTCCCAAGGCTGCTTTACAATTAATCATCTAACAGTTGATTTAATACACTCAGCTTCAATCAATCACATTCAATCAATGTATACATTGGGAAAATATATAGGCATTTTAGGGAACAAACTTGGTTTTGCAGAGCAAATTACAATATTTATTTTACTGTGATTAGTGATCTTCTTCAATGTTCAATATGTCAAGCAATGAAGTGTTACGTGTGTCCGTTCATGTGTCCAAGCTTTAGCAAAGGTAGATTTGTTGTTGTGTTGTGCCCTGGTAAAAGTGTAGTATGGTGCTAACGCTTTCTAAAAGTATCAACATCTGATAAAGACAAAGGTCAGCTGAGAGCATTGTCTGGTCTACTGCGAGACCATGGCAGTTTAATGGAGTGTTTTTTTTTTTATGCTCAGTTGCCCAGTGTACGGTGGTAAAATGGCCTTCATTTCACCCGTGAATGAAAGGGGATGCCGCTGAAGCCTTTTTGTGGAAGCTATGGAGAAAACAAAGACAGCCTTCATTGACACAGCCATTGGATATCCAGGCTCTAAGTTGCAACAATACTATGAATGAACCACAGACCAGACCTATGTTACAGCTTCAACACATTGTTTGGAGGAACATCTTCAACATCTTGCAGAATCTACATTTTTAACTCAATAATGCATCTTCAATGATGGTGGACATTTTATTAGTTAGAAGTAAAAAAATAAAATAAAATACGAAATTATAATAAAATGTAATATTAACATAATAAAATAAAAAAAATTTAAACGTGTTGTCTCTGACATATTGCAAGATACTGTAGATTGTCAGAAATGGACATTCGTAAACTAGTAGGGTATCATAAACAACAAAAATTACGATGTGTTAAGCAGTTGTTTTACCTGCTCCTGAGGTATGATCCCTATGGAACTGAACTTGGCCCTTCTCACTGTGTCATTGTTGTAGTTTGGAGCGCCGCTTCCTGGTTTTCCCCATGTACCAAACTGCATGGTCTGAACATGCTGCAGGCAAAGAAGATAAAGAAAGAGTAAGGAAATGTTTCAGACGTTTCAATCAATAGAGCTTTGCTAAACTCATCCTAAGAAGTTCCTCTGTTGATGTTGTCATTTGGCTCACTGTGAGTTCGTCCATAGTGTTTCTTCTCCTCTCCTGCTCTCTCTGCTTTCTCTTGTCCTCCACCTGCTTGGAAAGGTCTTTGTAATAGCGTCGTTTATTCTCCTAAATTGAAACCAAAAAAAAAGAGAGAAAAAAATACATTCTACATTTCGGCCTTTGATATTGTAATGACAACAAGTACAGATGAACCCACAAAAACGTGCAAACCTCTCTTATTATGAAAGACAACTTCCTGTTGAGGGGATTAACTTTGATGTCAGCTACCTGTAGATTTGAAGTTGTTTGCTTGCTCTGTAAGAAAACATTCAGAAGTATTTTGTCTTAGGTCTCATCATGAGGAAATTCATTTATTAAGCCAAAAAATAGGTAAAGACTGCCATCTAATGTTCAGATTTAGAGTTGAAACTTTTAATTAGAACACAGAGTAAACCAGCATTGACACAATAAAAGTGTAATATTTATAATAAGGACATTTTGTTTTATACCACTTTGGAGGACTGGTTGGATGAGGGTGTGCTGGCCCTTTCATTGGTATGTAGACCTGAATTGTCCTTCTTGCACAATAGATGCCTGTTGTCTAAAAGGTATAAAATAAATATGCAGAACGTTAGAGCCATCAAATTTAAAAAAATGCTGGTATTTTGATAATTTAGATGAAACATTACCATTACTCTTTCTGATTTCTTTTTGCTCTAAAAGGGACTGCTCATATCTCTGCAACAGACACACAAAATACAATTATAATGCCCTGAATTGTGTGTGTGTGTGTGTGTGTGTGTTCATAGACAAACATTATTTTCAAATACCCGCTGCTCACCTTGGTGTAACTTGATGTAAATATACCCGAGCTTGTACGTCCCATACTGGATGGCCTGACATAATGGCTTGAATTTGATCCACATCTTGACGCTAATATATCATAAAAAAAATGTATCCTTCACAACCTAATATTCATAAAACTATATTTAAAATTGATATCTTCCACACATACTGTCTATTCTAATACAGAAAAAAATAACCCAAGATATTTCAAATGGCCCCGGGCTCTTTTTGGGAAAACCCCAGTAGAATACTACACACTCTGGTTCTTGTAGTATTCTCATAGTCAAATTAAACTACCAGACTCACCAGGTGTTTTGCTTTTGATGTCAGTGACTGTGTGGTCAAAAACATGCTTGATACTCTTGCACGGCATGTCCGCCAGGCTCTCTGTAGGGGAAGATAAAGCTGAGCTTTGTGAACATCGGGCAATCGCTCGCACTGCAAAACACAACGGAAGGACATTGTCACTGGGAATCCCAACTAGGTCACTGAATGAA
Source organism: Galaxias brevipinnis (assembly GCA_036023535.2). Taxonomy (NCBI): domain Eukaryota; kingdom Metazoa; phylum Chordata; class Actinopteri; order Galaxiiformes; family Galaxiidae; genus Galaxias; species Galaxias brevipinnis. Next base: position 19,425 of record JAVQIZ010045218.1, on the reverse strand, counting down.
TGAGTTAAAATGAATTAGCTAATGGATACCTCCACTTTGATGCCCCATCATTTACTGCCACTGATCAATAACCCAGTTAGATATGAAGGGATAAAAGGAAGATGGATAATTTACAGTCTAAGAAAGTCAGTGTTTAAAATGTAGACCATATTAATCTATCTCCCTCTTTTTATGACATTATCATTTATCACTGTCGTTTTCAGAAGAGAAAAAAACACTGTGATATATGGCAGGCCTAATAAAGTAACTCTCTTTGCAATTGTGGAGAGCAAAGGGGCTTATAACATCTGAATGACTTCACTTCTGTCTTGGAGGAAAGCCGCCTCGTATCCGTCTCTCAATGACTTGGAAGGGGTCTGGAAGCAAATAAGATAATGATTTTAATCAGTCAATATAAACATATATGAAAGAAGGACAAGAGAGAGTGATGTAAATTTAGCAGCATTCCAGCATTTTGGAGAGAATATTTAACTTTCCAGATGCGATTCTCCGTGACTCACCAGTCTCTTTGCCATGAATTCTGACCCAACCCCATTTGTGTTCACTATAAACATATCTTGGGAAAGATACATAAAAAGACAGATATTTTGTCATAAGCCAACACTGGATATTGATGCATTCAATTTATTTTATAAAACTTTAATTATAAGCTTAATCCCTGTCCCATTGATTTACCACTGTTCTGTTTGCCTGGGATATCCGGTTGTGGAGACTCCTGCAATGACAACAAATCTCATCACTCCAACCGTCCTTAATTCAAAGAAAAGACAATAGGATTGCAAAACTTGTTTTTTCTGTGATTCCCTACATTTCTCAACGTATCTTGGTGTTCAGAAGCAGCTAGCTTTGAATGCATCACTGTCAACCATTCTACACACAAAAACAACACATAGAAATGTCTATTATACAACACATAGAAATGCCTAAGTAAGGTTGGTTATATAATGGTTTTGGTGAAATTGGGTGAAATATCACCTTAACGTAAAGAGAAGGCTTACTCTCCATAGAGGATTTTGGTGCAAATTCAATCCTCTCCTCAACACCTGCCCGTGCATTTTCCTCGTTCGGGACAGCACTGGAATTATCCCATCGTGTTATTGTAAATCCTGATCATCATCAGAGGGTGTTGACAACTCAAATATTGAAGAACCGGAAGTTATGACACTCACCCATGGCGGGCAAACCCACTCTCTGCGGCTGGGCCAGAAGTGTGTCTGTGGGATGTGCTGGCTCTGGTTGTTATGCTCACCTTCCCCTCAAATCTCTCATCATCAGCATCACCTGGGCAGAAGAACTCCTCCTCCACCCTCTGCACCTCAACACTTCGCCTGCCCTGAGTATGAAATTTCTGCTCAGGTCTACCAGCTAGGGGAACTCGCAATTTGAAAATCTTAAATTACATTGTTGTATGGGATCTAATTTATGAGATTATGTAAAATGGAAAACGCTGTGCTGTTATTTCATTTGGTTGGGGAATATGCAAATTTTAGCTTGTATTCAGAATTGCTGTAGTTTAAGTACTAACCACTGCTGATCCTGGAGGACACTGCGTTTCTTGAGAAGGACTGAGTGGGTGCTGATCACTTTCAGGAGTATCCATTGTAATCCTGAACATTAATAATATTGGATGTGTTAGGTATGCCAGACAGACATGCAGACAGACAGACATGCTGTCAATTTTCATTTCTAAAAGATATCTATTTTTTAAAATTTGATGAATTGTTGAAATTAACGTTTTTCCGAAATACCTGGCAGGATATGTGACAAAAGAAAATGCGAAACGAAGAGAAGGGGGCAATTAGCAAAGAGAAAGAGAGTGGGCAAGGGGGAAAGGGATGTTTTCGCGAATAAATTGCTATATTTTCTCCTTACGTCATAATGTTTAATGGCATGACAACCCATACATTCATGTTTATGTAATCATTGAACATTTTTGTATTTCGCCCCGCAAACGAGCCTGGCATTTCACGCCAATTACGCAACTGTCCACGAGGAGTCAGTGCCAATCCATCATAAATCAACCAGCCCCAAGATGTGCGCGTCACAAAGTGGGAGCTGCAGTAAAAGAGGCCATTGAAACAACACAATTTGCCCCCTTAAATAGCTTGGATGGAAGATCGATTAGAAGCGACTCTCTCTCTCTCTCTCTCGCTCTCTCTCTCTCTCACTCTCTCTCTCTTTCACTCACTCTTCATTTCTCTAGATCTCTCTAATTGTCTCTCTCTTTCAAACACACAAATAGGTGTGGGTATATTAGAGGGATTTCTCTCTCTGCAGAATAGAAGGGTATTTTATGACAGAATCATGCACTGGAATGTATCACAGAAAGGGCCTTTTCACAGAAGTAGGGGGAGAGAGGCACTCCTAATTGGAGGAAGGTGTCACAAGGGTCTGCATTTAATCATGGCAAAGTAAAGAAGGAAGACAACCAACGAGAAAACATCATTTGGAAAATAGTCTCCCTGCAATGGGGAATGTTAAGGTTAATTATAGCCCTGAGGATATCCATGAGCCAACCTATTCAACTAATATCCTAATTGGTGTGTTCGTAGTCTTGTCCTAAAATAATTGTCCCAAGGCCTAATCACTGCTCACCAATGCTACTTTGAGAAAGCAGGTATTGTCAATACATTTGCATTGTATTTCCTAACCATACTTGCTTTACCTGTCATGGAGACGTATTGCATATGCTAACAAATAATTTGTGTGCAACATACAGCAATTAAAGTCACATCTCTTAAGTCTGAGTTTAAGGGTTGACCATATCCGTCATTTCAATGGAACACCTTAATTATACTATTAATGTGCTTAAATAAAAGGTTTTTACCATTGTAATCCATGAACAATAATTCCAATATTTATTTTTATTTTTATTTATTTATCAGAATCCTTGTATGAAAATTCATATCTGCTCATTCTTATTGTTTTGAAGGTTAAGATAATCTTCTGACTCAGTCTTTTTAGTGAAATAACTTAATTTCTTGACGTGCAAATTTTGCAGTGTAGCCTATATAAATAATGGAAAGCAATTATGTAATTATTATTATTATAATAATTGTTATTATTATTGGTACACCATAAAACAATGTGTAATAGGTCACATATAATCGATCAACAAAATAGCCGTCCATCTACTAAAAAAACATTTGTGGTGATTCAAACACTACGAAAATGTAATACACTGAAGGATGCTATCTTTACAGACACAATAAGAATAACCACAATTTACCAAACCTTATTATAAATTCTATCAAAACACGTGTCACTGAATGCGTTTTTTTCTTTTACGTAAATCAAATGCTGCGTTATCATTCTGCGCATCAGTGGCATAACAACATATACTTTCACAACCTGTATTTACAGCAGTCTGTCAATGAAAGAATCAATTTGCAGGAGAAACCTTGACATACACATGGAACAGGCAGGTTGATGACACATTCTATACCTTTACAAAGGGGAGAAGAGAGAGTGCAAAAAAAAGAGTTTGTGGATAAATTAAGGAGAGATTTTGAAACGGAAAGAAAACAATTAAAGAAGAAAGAGAGAGAGAGAGAGAGAGAGAGAGAGAGAGAGCGAGAGAGAGAGATAGAGAGACTGTGTCCCTGCTGGTTGTTAGTTGCCAGGCATCCAGCTGAAGAGGTGGTAGCTCTAAGCCTGGCGGTGGTGGGTGCACTCTGGGAGAACACTGGGTGAGTCACACATGTATGTGTGCTACGCGGCGGCTCCTCTGATAATCCTGCCAACGTAATAGGGCCTGGACAGAGCAATGTGGAGGTGTCCAGACCTCTGTGTGGACGGATGAAATCCTCCAAGACCCGGAGAAGTGCTGCAGGCAGGATCTGGTGGGTGGTCCATCCACTTGTGCGGCAGTGTGCTGCTGCAGAAAAACCATTAGAATGGCAGAAGGTCTGATTTTTCTATCATTACCACACTCTTAACATATCCTTTATTATGGTAGCATTTTCCAAATAGTTGAACAACCACTGGATGTAAAGAAATGAGAGAAAATAAAGAATTGTATTTTTTATACTTGAGCTGTGTGTCACATACATAAAAACATGACATATGTGAAATACATCCATAGTCCCAGTCCTTGCCAGTTGCTGCCTCCCCTCTTCCTCCCTCTTTCACCAACACCCACCTCCATCCCTTCTTCCTGCCATCCGAAATGGTACGTTGAGTCAGTGTCAGACAGAGTGCCTTGGGATCATCATGCGCCCATTTCCTGGTGTCCCTTCGCCTCTGAATCTATGTTGTGTCATCCCTCTCTAACACAGGAAGGCCAAGGCTGATGTCTTTCTGCCGCACTAGCCAGCATAAAGAAGTCAGAACAATAGTAAAGTAAAGGTATGGTATTGAATCTAGCCTACTGTAAGTGTGTCTGTGTGTCAGGCAAGTGCAAAAGCCTTTAAACGAAGCAGCCCCAGCCTCTTAGCCCAGAAGGTCATAAGTGTCTTTTTTTCTAATTAAACTAAGCTATGCTTGACAGTCCTGAGTGGGTTGAGTGCAATTGCCTAAAAGAAGGTGACTTTGTATAATGCATTGCACTTTTAATTATACATTTTTTGCAGTGTGGTCTTTCAAAAGCTGTCTGCGGCCACATAGGCATCACTATTATACTGGAGTCAAAGCAGATCCCAAACACAACTTCCAAACTTCTATAATGTACATTTATAATTGTCTTCATATTCAGGGTATCTATTGATCTATATATTTATCTATGTAGTTCTAATAAACAATCAATATTGTGTTGTAAAAAAAGTTCAGTTCATTTTCGTATAAATATTTATTGCAGAGGGGGTATCTTTTATGTACATGCTATCACATTATAACACGATATAAATCTACCAAATATTCCCACATATGGATGCTATTAGCTTGTCATAGAGCAATAATTATAACAAGCACATAATACAGTGGGTTAGGTACAATATCACTCACTATACAACTTGTAACAGTCCATAAAAGTTTTTTTTGTTCTATCAAGGGCAGTGAAACATCGGTCCTACTAATTTCTTCATGCAGAAGCCACGAGAGCAATAGTTACGACGTTACAGCATTGAGTAGTAATAGTAATATTAGCCATCTGGTGACTTGTTTTTGGTCACACGAGAAGTCAGGTTACGTCAATTGAACAGGTGTACAAAACTAAAACCACCATGGTAAAATCCATATCATGGGACAGAGAGCAATGTTAACATATTAAACTGGTAAACATAGGGAGAATTTTCACGATTCATGGATAGTACTGTTGCAATACATTGGTTGTTTTCAGAGAGTAAGAGAAGTAGACACTGGTTTATGTTTACACTTTTCGTCACTGAATTATGCTATACAAAAATGTATATTATGTGAACAACAGCTGAATAAGTTGACAGAAATGACAGTCAAAAATTTATTACTTGAAAGTTGTTATTTGCCTTTTTCTACTCCATTTTTCTCTTCATGTCCATGCAAAAATACCACCATGAGAGTGAATATTATAGATAAAATCCCAGTGACAATGTTAGCAATGTCTGATAAAACAAATTATATCATACCACTCATTCTGCCGTAGATCATTGTCAGAGAACTGAGTGATCCTTATTTTTCCTTCTTACTATTGCATGGAAATCAGCCTAACATGCCAAATACAAATTGGGTGCACACCAATATTTGGTATGGCAATACGTACTTGGCAGGGCTTCCAAAGAACAAGATTCAAATAGCTCAAGAGCCAATTAGACGAGTTTCTCAAATAAAATGCTTTTGAAATGGCCATCGGTTCTATGAGCGGTAGATGGTATCAGCGGCTACAAGGAAACTCCCAACTTCACAGTGCATTTGATGAATGATACATCTGGTTCATAAATATCATGTAGAACCATCAAAGCATTACGATCCATCCCTGAAAGGATGACACTTCTTTTCAGCCACCATTCCAGTAGCTCATAAAGCAAAGGCGGCAACAAATCGCATGCTTTGAGCCTGATACACTGTTTGACATATCTCAAAAAAGCATTACAGGTCAAATGCAATTTCTAGCGAGACAGGGCCAGAAATGAGACACGCATCATCTAAATCAGGTGTTTACAGAGTCTGAATGTAGAACCACTGTGTAAGCAAGTTCTTTGGTATACGTCTGCTTGATTATAATATGTACGCTATCTGAAGATATAAGAAAACCAGCCTGAGCTTACAACAAAAGTAACAGCTAGTCTAGTAAATCAATTAAATATCTAAATTTAGCTTTCAGAAACAGTCATGTAAATCCCAATGAACATATAAAATGAATGATTGACAAAATGTTAAGATTATGTACCCCGTTACATCGATAACAGCTACTATGAATGATCCAACCAGGACATATCACTAATGACAACAATAAATGAGGTAATTTAATTCTTAATAGGACATCATAACATTGACGCTATATTAAACTAGGTTTCATCACAATTGTAATTTATGTGTTATAAATTTTCGCTCTAGTCATTCCATTTGTTCAGAAACACAGCATAAAGTAAACAAGTGAGTATATGGGAAGTGTGAAATGTAATTAATGGTATAATGAGAAGAGGATTTTTTTTATAATTTAAAGGGTTTTCACTGTTTTGTAATAAAAATGTGTAATACTGCTAATGTAAAACTTTGGGGGAAAATAAATAATTATTATTCTTGAGAAAAAAGACCTTCAATAAACAATGTTTTGGTACGGAATATTCTGTCACACCGCCCTTATGTTTCCTGTCGTTTCTGAATGTGCTTTTGAAGATATACAATAATAATACAAAATAAAATGCTATTCAAAAAGTATAAACATGCCAAAACATTGATAATGCAAATCAATAATTCGTTTGAAGTGACAAGCCAATTGGACCCGACCACTCTTGTAACCTGGCTTTGCATGCTGTATATATAAATCACCTTCACAGAATGCCAAGAAAAGCCCCTGCTTCACTCGGTACTATATATGACTGATACAAGACAGCTCTAGTTAGATAGGCACATACAGTTATACATGTCCGCTGACGTGGAAGCATCGGTACTCCGCGGTGAACTGGAAATTAGGAATATTCTAAAAATGTTACGTTTAAAGGATGTGTATGGGTTTCCTGTTAACTATGAGGTTGAACACAGGAAAAATTATGCCATAGACGAGAGGAAATAAATATATCCTCCATACACTGACTGTATAATTGTGGAGTTGGCTAAAGTGCTAAAGGCCGATTCTTTCACTAGCAGTCTTTTAGCTTCGACACACAATGCATTTCATTTTCCCATTATTGGTCATATACGCCAGTTTAAGGACATTCCCATTCTTTGGCATTTGCTTCTTGTTGGAGAATGTTTTACATTTCCTTATTGACTTAGGTGGTTTAAGTTTAGTTAATACATACATTTTACAACTATCTCTTCCACTTATGGAGTGTCATTGCTTCTTTTTTGACCCATTGAGAGATATGAAATGCTTTTAATGTCATTGTCAAAACTAAGAAAATGGCAATTGTTCACATGAAACAGTATGATTTAGAAGGAATTTGAACATTGAACATAAAATGAATCAAAAGTTGCATAATTGTAGACTAAGACGTATCTTCAAGAATACTCTTTCATAATCTGGAATGCTTAACATGATTTTGTTGCTTTGTTTTTTGATTTAAATTTTTTTCTCCAAAACTGACAAAACTGGAACATATTGGAAAGGAAGGCAACTTGTGCAACTGGATCATCTTTTCTTCCAAGTCACCGTATCATTAGTAAAAGTCACTATTTGAGGACTTTAAAGTGGAAAAAAATGAATACAAGAAAAACTATCATTTCAGTTGTCCTCTTAGGTCAAGTGTCATGCCTTTTTCCCTGACGTGCCATCATCAAAGTCCCAGGGACAAACATCTACCTTTTTTGTACTACTCGCAGTGCTTCCTTTGGGATGTGGATTGCTCTGTTTGGCTGCAGCAACACTCTTGTCCGCTCCTTTTGTGTCCGGTGCCTCATCAAAATCCCACGGACAAACATCGGCCTTCTTCCCTTTGGCTGCTCCAACAGCTGCACTTTTCAGTTTTTCCACCACCGGCACCTCCGGACTACTCTCCATATCCCAAGGGCATACCTCAGTAATTTTCTGCTGGCCAATGTGTTTTTCAGAAGCTTTACTCTTGTCCTTGACTTTTGCTTTGCTTTTGTCGTCATCCGTGTCTTTTGACTTCTCTTTCTCCTTCTCAACTGTTCTTGTGGGGGGCGTTACCTTCTTTTTGGAGGGGCATTCCTTGCTCTTAGAAGCCTGAGTAGGGCCTTGTGTTTTCTCTATGGTAGGCGATACCGCTGGAGCACTGTAATCCCACGGGCAGATGTCTGCCTTCGCAACTGGCAGCTGGACTGAGCCTACTATCGCTTTGGAGGGCTCTGACAGGGCACTTTTCCCCTTCCCATCTGCTAGGGTGGTGCCTTTATTCTGCTTTGCCTTGTCTGGCGAATGAGCCACTCCAGCTGTCTGAAGGGGAGCTTCTTCGAAGTCCCACGGGCAGACATCGGTGCGTTGGGTCTTTGAGCTGTCAGATGAAGGCTGGGGTTGATGACACAGGGCTGTTTGAGAAGGCTTGGCAGCCTGACCGGGGGAGGCTTGCGGCTTAGACACCTCCGCTGGAGCTTGGCTCTCGCCTCCTTCCTCCCAGGGGCATATGTCTGCCCGGTCAGCGGTCCTCTGGGCTTCTTTAGAGTGCTTGCTGCTGGAGGGGGACTGGTCGGCCGCTTTTGTTTTCGGCTGCGGTGCCTTGTTGACCCCCTTGGTGCCACTTCCGTGGACTGTGGTGGTCTCCTCAGGGGCTATGGACACATGCTTCTGCACCTTGTTCTCCGAGGGTGTCGACAGGTCCTCCACTTCCCAGGGACACACTTCTGACAGGTCATAGAGGTCCTTGGGGTCCTTGTTCTTGGGGGCTTCAGAGCAGATCGAAGGCTGGCTCCCGCTGGCTTGGTGCCTCATAATGCCGCTTTTGGCTGCGGTCTGTTTGTACTCCACTGACTGGCTGATGATCATCTTAGGGTGGCACTCCTCCTCGGGCTCCGTCTTGCTTTCTTTACTCTTCTGCTGGGCCTTCTTGCTGTTGTCCTCCACAGTCTGTGTCTTAGTTGTCAGGCCCAACGTTTTCTCTTTTGCGCTGGCTATGACACTGAGGGACTTCTGTAGCATGGAGGTCCTTGGGTGAATTGGCTTCTTGTCCGCAGTTAAATTATGGGCGCTGGCTGACTTGCACACCAAAGGAACAGACTCGGTCGATTCACTGGCCACATCTATTTTTTCATCAGACTGCTTCTTGACCAGCTTCTTTCCCATCAGGTTGTCCAGGAGGGAACCTTCGGCACTGGTGACCTCCATTTTGTCCGTGGCTGAGCTGTTGGAGTCCTCACTCTGGTCCCGGACGTGGTCGTAGCTGCTGTGGGACTTCTTCAGGGAGAACACCTTGCTCTTCAGGGACTCCTCTTTGGCTGGCTTGCCCGAGTGAGACGCCTCAAAGGGGTTCTTTCTCAGGACGCAGATGCTGTTGCGGTTGCTGCCGTGTTCCCCGGCCTCCTTGTCGTCCCGGCTGTACTGTCGGTGCACCGACTCTGGGATCTCAGTGATGCGTCGCATGAGCGAGCGCCCCAGGCCCTTCTTGGAGCTTCGCTTCTTCTGCAGGTGAGGGTTGTTGGCCAACATTTTCTTCCTCTTGTAGATCTCCAACTGTGAGTAGAGTTTCTTGAGCTCCTCCTAGAAGAAACACAGAGATGGAATTAACAAGGTATCTATAGCTTATTTATGTATTATGTACAATTGAACAAACGTTGTTTTGAACTAAAACAGTTTTACAAAAAAACAAAAAAAAGCCGACGTTCTAAAGCACAAAGACCATGCAGTGCAGATTTAGGACACCCAGCATAGGACAGTGGCTTCACAACGCGCTACAATATGAGCAACATGCTATTTGACAGGGAAGAACAGACACCACAGTCTCAAACAGCATCAAATAAGGAAACTGAGTGTGTTTTATTGTTAGGTCTGAAACAGCCTCTAAAACGTGGTCTTAAATTAACATCAAATCTAACTTTGTAGCCATCAGATAAGCATTATCTCAGAAAAACCTAGCACACGTTCTTTTAAATAGGCCAGGATACGGTTTTTTGGAGTCTTTGGAGAAAGACTACGTCAGCACTAACAAACAAACACAAAACTTCTGCTCACGTTGGTACGTTTTTCCCAAAGACTGTCGCTAGGCCTTACGCCACAGCCATTAATAGAATTGAGCTGGCCCATTTCGTCTGGCGTCTGCAATAAAAAACTGCCGTTGCTCAGTATATTTGCCTTGGTCAGAGAAGAACGATTCAAAGGAAAGGTATCATCACCAGGTTATACAGAATGAGAGAATTGCGTTGAGTGACATGGAAGCCGACGGGGTTGGCCTACCCTGATGTCCTCGGGATCCAGACTGTGCTCGCTCCACGCGGAGGTGATGCTGCTGTTCAGGTAGGACCCTGAGCGACCCATGTCCATCTCATCCTCGTAGGCCTCCGAGGCTATGTCATCTCTCATCTGGGTGCCGGCAAACAAAAACTGAAGGAGGAACAAAGAGAGATTGTGCTTATACGATTCGTAGCCAGTTGCTCTTCAAAGAAGGCACACATCAGAGAAGTTTCCGTAATTGAATGACATTACAGGACAACCGAGTCATTGCTGTCGTTTCAGAAGCATCGTCTAACCGGCACAATAAATTTGGCTGTCATCAATTGTCCATGACATGACATGACAAAGCATTCAGAGACAGACGTTTACCTTGGGGATCAGCAGGAGGCCCAAAGTCACTGTTACAGTAAGGTGGGTGTGAGCAAAGAACAGCAGCAGCATCCAGTCGGGGTGGAGCTCTGGGGCCAAAGTGAATCTGTCCAGAGGGAAGAGAGAGAAGAGGGGGAGAAGAGAGGGAGAAGAGAGGCAGTAGACAGAGAGACAGAGAATAGAAAAATAAAGGCGGACAGAAAGAGGGACACGGCAAAAAAGAGAGACAGGGAGAGAGAGAGAATTGGTGTCAATAAATAATAAAACAATACAAGCCAGAGTCTAAATCTATATTTAGCTGTGACGTTTTCTTTTGTGTGGGGATTTGAATATGCTATGCATGGTCATTAATCACACTGGTCATTCAGAAATGCCACTGGATCTCAACAAAGCTGCAGTGACAGCTATGCAGGGAGACAATGTGCCTATTGACAACATAATATACATTTTAATTGGATTGGATTTTATCCTTTTTTAGGAATTTCATATTTGGCAAATAGTTCCTTTAGCAGCAAAACAAATTCAATAAAACTCATTAAGATTATTTCAAAGTTCATTCCTCTATGTCCAATGTCATGCACAGGTGCACCAAGTTTAGACTTAATGGAAGGAAAATGAAACCGACGACGTGAGAATTCAAAGTTGTTTTTTGGCACCACAGTGGAAAAGGGGGAAAGGGGAAGACCGAGAGTGAGAGAGGAGAGCTAACGTGTTTATTTGAAGCCAAAGTAGATTTATGCACTGTCTGTCTAGGCGTGAACATTTCTCTTTCGGGTTGCTCAGAGAGGTTTATGTGCCGCACTGTCTCAGCAATCTGTTTTCCACCAGGGATACTGCTGCCCACACCTAGGGTTACACGCATTTACAGGGAAGGGTACTTAGCTCACTTCCACTGTATACATTCTCACAATTGATCCAGCCACAATGCTCTAATCCAGGAAGCCTTTCGGGAAAAAAAGAAATAGTGCCACAAAAAATATGAAAAAAAGTTCATCGTAATAGTTATTACCTTTCTATTACATTCATCTGACTTAGTGCATGAACGAAGAATCACTGTTTGATTATCTTCAAAGACATAGAGCAAATATCCAGGTGGACTCATGGGCATGCTTTATCAGTGGCTATATTGGAGCTTTTGGAGACGATATTGCACATTGAACTGGAAGTCAACATGTTGGCTCATTATGGTGCTGAAATGGGCCAGTGGCTAATTAATGCACAGTTATGTAGTAGATATAGCTTAGGGCATGAGCCAAGGTCTGGCAATATGATATTACCCAAAGCTTTGAAGTGCTTCCTCTTTCATCATTTCAAAAGAGTTCAAATGAAGTGTCTGTGTGATCAAGGCTTTGTGTACAGTACATTGTGTCCATACAGCAGGAACTTCTCTAATCAATCAAGTGCTCTTCAAACAGAAATACAATTTTGTTGCGTTAGGTATCATTCAACATCCAGTAAACTCGCACCAATACCACAATACCATAGTGCTCTAACCAGACGAACAGAGATCACAGGAAGAGTGGATTCTACTTTTTAACTGGTCACTGCCGGAGTCTTTGCCAGGTTGTGGGAGTAACAGAAATGGATGCCGCGCGGCGCTAACAAGCACTAGCAGCCAGTCCCCAGTGGCATGAAGCCTCCTCTCAGCTCTCATTTAGAGGGGTCTCATCTGGCCCTTTTGCTGTGAAGATACCGCCGCGGTAGAGCACTCCGTAGGAATGTTGCCAGAAACGCACACTATACTGTATATCAAACCAACATAGAAACATATCCTCCGCTATAGACCCCGGTGGCATCCACACGCTTATTTCAGGGTAAACACTGTAATTTATGGGTAATAGACGTTAATTTTGTAATCGACGTACCCCTATTTGTGCCAATAGCTGCAAAGACCTATGCTGTGTGGAAGCACATAAATCATCTCGACGTGGTTAATTAGTGTATAATGTGAGGGAGCGGAGGTCTCTATCTGGAGGGTTCACAGTGGGGATGGATTGGGATGTGTCAGCTGAAACACCTCGTTTATTAACTGCTGCGTACGACATGGGGGCCGCTTGACATCGGGGCTAGCGAGCACATCGAAATACAATAAAAATCAAGTCCCTCTGGGGGAGAGAAGCATTATGCGTCCTGGTTACAAGGCCCGCAGAGTAGACAAGGATTTCTGGGTAACATGTTTAGTTAATGTGTCAGTGTGTGTGTGGCAGGAATCTTAAGACAACGTCGCTGAGCAAATGAAGAATCTATTAGAATTGTAACTCCACATTTGGTCGAGATGGTCAGCATCTGGCACCGAGGGCAGATTGGAGGTGCCCTTGTTGTTGTTATGGAAAGCAGCTTTTGGATTGGATTTGGAGTTAGATTTTGAACTCTTGTCACAGGCAATTCATGCAATTAAATTTTTCTCCATGTCTAATTAAATCAGCAGGAAACAACAATTACACGTGAAGTGAGAGTGGCTGTTCTACCTGATGACATGGAAAATGGCTGAGAGGACCAGCTCATTGTGAACAACGATGGTCATGTAACGAGGTTCGTGGAACGCTGACGGCACCGTCCTCACGGTGTAACACAAGTACACAGCCCACAGCAGGAACAGGAACTCAGCTAGCAGGAAACAGGAAGTAAAAAGGGGTCAATGCCAGCAGATAGAACAAGAAAAATAGCATAATTATGCCTAAATGGGCCACATTTGGAAGTGTAAGTTTTGAGCTGACGCAAACATGCCTCCTGGCTGTGTGTGTGTAATGTATGACATGTTACTTGTCCTACATACATTTTTGGCAATGTCTGTGTAAGTCGATGGTCAACACAAGGTTTTTTTGTGTAGGTGAAGAAGAGGAGACCATTTTGTTCTGCCGCGCATACACAGGGCAACCTGTGCCTGCTATTACTAACACCCACTGCCTCTTCACACTTGAGTGCCTTCATTGGCTTAGCACAATACATATTGCAAAACGCAGGCACGATAAAAAAAACAAAAAAACACTTGCTAGACAAAAGCTATGAAACCATCTCATTTCAGGTCGTAGTCTCTGGGCTGCTCAGTGAAACTGTTTGTCACAGATGGAGCCTTAGCTACTGGCTGCCCAGTCCAAGTTTGCATAATTCCCCACTAACCCCCTGCATATCCACGTGCTTTCATCTGGGCCATCCAATTGACAGCAATAAAGTTTGCCGTTCATTGCGCCAAATCTGTCCACATTATTGAAGCTTGTCTGCGTGAATGGAACCCCACCAAGGCTTGAGAGAGGTACAGACGCATCCACAGCAGCACCCATTCACGGCTGTTGCTCTCCCCCAACCGAATACCATTAGTTTGCTTTACCTGGGGATCTTTGTACCCGGGTCCATTAACGGTGTCTGCCACTCAAGTGAGATACAGTATGGCTTAGTGGCGATTCCTATTCTGAGTGACAACACGGAGCTCCAACAGTGACTCAAGCTCAGCACACATGCAGGATGGAGAGATCTAAAGTGTCCCCTTGTTCTTGCACCAACGCCCTCTGCTCCCTACTCCGAAACCAATGGTGTTGCTATTCAATGGGCCGCCGCCTGTCGTCTTTGCTGCAGATACCCACGTGTTCAGTGGATGCAGAGCGGGGTCAGAGTTCTCTCTCTCTCTCTCATCACCTGGAACCTCTAGCCCTCCCGCCTCCTTCCCCCGCCCCCAGCATCCCTCCCTCTCTCTCCCTCCCTCCCTGAGTTTGCCCGAGGAGCACCCTGAGTCAGCATGATACAAAACGAGTCCGTTACACTCGGCCAGACACTTCCATGTTCCGCTCCTCTCCCAACTCCCACCCATCCACAGTGACAAACTACCCACAACATCAACTACCTTTGATCACCAATTCGTTGGCATGCTTTTTGACCAGGGCAAGCTTCCAGACTACAGATTCAACATGTGGGATTAACATCTTTTTTTAAAGCAAAGATAAAAGGATTGCCAACTCAAAACAAAATTTTTTTTGGCCGGGGGGTGTTAACAATCTGTATACCTATCCAAGAAAAGTCCCTCGTTTTGCGCCCAACCCCCACTTTCATCTTTCCTTCTAGCCTCTTCTTTAGTCTGTGGGTCTCTCTGACGAATGCATACACATATAATACCTTAATAGACATAACACAATCCAACTTATACGGTACATGAGCTGATCAGCCTGGGCACTCACCGACAGCCATCATGTAGTCCCAGCGGTCCAGCAGGCACATGCTGAACTGCAGGCCTTCGGGGGTGTAGTCCACCTCGATGAGGGCCAGCTTGCGGTCCAGGTTCTGGCACACGGCAGAGGTCCAGGCAACCAAGAACCAGCAGACAATGAGCAGGATGATGCCCAACAGACGCATCACCCGCCAGCTGGTCATGTAGGGGATCCTCTGGGCCGTGCGCGACAGGAACACCTTTAGGACCCTGAGGGAACACGGCCATGGGGAATCATTTCGTGACCACCACCATCATCGTTATCGACAGCACAGACAGACTATTACTTGAATGACAACAGTACATGACTTTATGATCGCTATCTAATCAGTGTCTAAATGTAGTAAACTTTTAACCCCGGATTAAAACAAAAGGTAACTTGAAAAGACATTGAGCTCTTTTCCAATGTTCAAATATCTATAAATATAAAATATTAAATAAATATATGAAAGACTTGCTAAAGAAAGGACATTGGCAGCCCCTCACACAACCAAATGAGCAATCAAAAATTGATTGGCGCAATTTGTTCACTTCTATCACTTTCACGGTGCGATTAGCCTCCGCGATAATTCACATCCCCTCTCCTTGATGAAGACCTTCATTAGGGCTTGCGTGCTCCTTGCTAAACCCCACAGATGAAAAACACCCTACCACACGTTGTAAATACAGCAAGGCACATCTCGTTATTGGCAAACACTCTTCCAAATATCCTGGAGCACTCTTCTCTTGAGTCCAGGCCAGACAGACACACAGAGTACTGTCTGGATTTGTTTCCTGCCCAGCGCCTGCTTCATCAATTTTTATAAAATAATGTAGATAAATACATAAACCTTTATGGCTAAATGGGTATCTGATTTAACTCATCCCATTGGCTTTACTGGCCAGATTCTGTCATCGGGGTAACACCTGCTCTCCAATGTCCTCTTCCACAGGGAGCGATACAGGGACACAGGGAGGTTGTACTTCACCATGACGTGACAGTGTAACGCAAAATGAATACGTAATGCAATTGCCCTGGGCTGGATAATTCGGACTAAAGAAGAGTAGGGAAAGGTTCTACGTAAACATGTACCTGTAGAGCTTGAGGGTCACCGTTCCATAGACGGTGGCGAAGCCTAACAGTCGAACCCACCTCAGCAGGATACAGCGGAATACGCTTGGCTGGAAGTACAGTATAACCACCTGTAGAACAAAAGGAGACAGAGAGAGGAAATGCCTGATTGAACTAATAATCATAAAATACCTTTATTCATTGTTTTACCTATACAAAAACCTACAGCATAAACTTGAGTTTGGCCAGAAAGCACCTCCTTTTTGACACTACCAAACTCTTCACAACATTGACCTTTGAACCTTTAAAGTAGTTGTAGAAATGTAAATACAACAAGCCCGTGAGCCATGCCAGGGTTGAGAAAACAGGTTTTGAACCAGGGTTACATAAGTACAAGGAGGTACTCCCTGCAGTGCATATTTTCCATCTGAATAGTAAAGTGCTCGCTGGATTCCAAGGAGCTTAAACAAACAGCGCTTTGTGCCAAGGCGTTGGCCGCCTCTACCCCTCCGAAGGCCCTTAACACCTCACATACTGGAGTAATCATATTACAATGCTTATTCAGCCTAAATCCCTTGCTCCCTAGATCTAGCACAAGGATGGATGCATGTGGCTGCATTTCTGTAGGTCCTTGTCATACCCTGATTCCCTTGCAACCTAATGCATTCTGTTTTTTTTACCATATATATTTTTCCTCTTCCTCTTACCCTCAACCATCGTGTTTAAGTCTGGTTTTCGTTCTATCTGAGACGGATCAAACGGCAAACTTTAAATGGTTTCACCAACTATTTGGCTCGAGTCTGGTTTGACATTCACTCTCAGACAGCACATGAGACAAGGCAGCAGCGGGCACCGGACGAAGGCTGTAATTGAAAACGAGCCTCGCAGCTGTGCCAGGGCCTCCCACAGACATACAAAGCATATTGCCCTCCTTTCCTTTTACAGTCTGTGGGTGTGTGTGTGTGTGTGTGTGTGTGTGTGTGTGTGTGCGTGTGCGCGTGTATGAGAGGGAAAGAGAGGCAGCAGGGGAGAGAGAGAGAGAGAGAGAGAGAGAGAGAGAGAGAGAATGCGCAGGGAAAACCATCATTGAGTAATCCAATAAAGGGCCTTTGTGATCACTTCTCTGGACGTGACTCTGTTGCATCGATAAACAAAACTGTCTCGGCACAGATTAATTGATCCAAAGTGTTTGTAGCACCAAACTATTTGGACATGATTAAATTGTTAAGTTAGTACGAGTTCAGTAGCTGAGATGCAGAGGCTCCAATTATCTTCCACTAGGCTACTTGGTTTTGTTGGGTTGGAAGGCTGTGGAATAGTTCATTCATTACCGCGGCAGGCTACAGTCCGTTTCTAAAGCGTTTGTTCTGACAACGCACCGTCACACTGACCCACCCACCTGCTCTCCTCACTGGGAACGCCGCACGTCATCCTGTTGACTAAGAAACGTCTGAAGAAAAAAAAAAAGCGTTTGATTCTTTTTCTTTTTTTCTTCACATTGAGTAGTCGTTTCCCTCCTCGACCCATCCTATTTCTGTAGTGCGAGCTCAAGACAGGGTCTGAGGGCCTCTCCCAGGGGAGGCACGGCGAGCGGAGAGCGGGGAATCTGTCAGGGAAACACAGCCCTAATGAGCCCCGGGTGAGCGCGCCTAAAGACCACACCAGACCCATCGCAGACCCCGTGAGATGACTTTCATCGCAAGGTTCTACGGCTCTCCACTGGAGCAAGCGCCACACACTAATCACTTCGTCCTATCTTTATCCCCAGTTCAAATGAAGGCCTTCGGGTGTTCAACTGGTAATATTCTTGACTTAATCAATATTTTTAATGGGAGTTGTAACCAAGTCATTTATATGGTTTCTTTTGTATTATTGTTCATTCTAGCTGCAGGAAGAGACGGTTGTGTGCGCGGTGTTTGTACCACAGCTAGGAGTGTATGGTGGCTCCACAGGCCAGCTGCAGCACAAAACAGGGGAGGAAAGCTAATTGATGTGACACTCAAGCGGCCAGTCAAAGCTTAACCTAAACAACATTGGAAAGAAACGTAACTTATATTTTAAAACAATCCTGAAAATGACAACTTTAGAGTCAGTCTATGTACAACATGGGCGAGCTCCCCTTCAGACAGGAAAGTGGGGCTAATATATGCCCGGGATTGTGCCGAGAACAATAAAAGCCACTCCCACGATGCCGAACCCCACAGACATTGATGGTGTTCCAAAAGCCATGAAAAGCAAGGAACAAACATCTGAGGCAACATATAATTATCTGGAGTTTGCAGATGTGCAGCGATTTCCCCTGTGGGATTGTTGATGTTAATCGGATTAGCAGAGGCATTAATATGTTCCCTCAGGCCGCGGTGAAGATGCAGGCATGTGGATCTTCTTGCTCACTAGGTCGGAGTTAGTTAGGGGACATTAGGGACCCCCGGGGACACATGGTGGCTCACACTGCCGTCAGCCCGAAAGGCAGTGGCCAACAACAAAACACAACAGCAGCAGCCCCACCAACAACAACGACGACAACTGAAGTCTCAAACAAAACGTATTGTCCCATTCTAATCGGCCATCTTAACATGTGGCAGTGGTGAAGTCATGTGTGAACACACATAAATAATGTAAGAGTCCTCAAACCTACAGATCGTAAACCAAGACGACTTAGGTAAACATAAGAATATACTTAATCAATGTGTGCCTTTTACCAGTAAATAAGTAGAGTGCCGTAAAATAAGTCTGGTAAAATAGTCCTTTAAGTTCCCAAGCTTGCTTGGTAAACAGTTGTATGACAACAGAGAATAAGATAGTGAAGCAGGGTGGCACCAAGCAACTGGCTGACGTGCATACAGCTCCATAGGGAACGAGCAGGTCGCAGAGGATGAGTTAATCGCGCTCAGGGCAAAACACAGATCATGACTCCCTTTTAAATAAAGTGCAAACTGCCTGCTGGCTATCTATCGTGTGGCTGCTGACTGCTGTTGTTCCTGTTGTTGGTGTTGTTGTTGTAGTTCTTTTTAGCCATGTTAACTTGGGCACTGTAGGTGTATTCAAAGCTATCTGTATTCAAAGTTAACTATTCAAAGTAGTCCCGGGTGCCAGCACTGACTGTGGTCTGAATTCATTGTTGTAATATACAATTTTAAAGAGTCTATTTAGTAGTGATGCTCTATTTAGGTTTTTTTCATTAACGTCTTAACACTACCACAATAATAATTCATCACAAAGACTGCTGTAAGTTACCTATCTTACTAACTGTAGCTAACTGAACAAAACGTGAGATCCAAAACAATATCCCCCTGGACAGTCAACTCTCCTCAGAAAACCCTATCCCATAAGATACCCCCAGCTGCTCTCTGTGCAAACGTAAAAACACAAACACACACACACACACAC
>JAVQIZ010045211.1:0-18133 GCA_036023535.2 Galaxias brevipinnis | reverse complement strand
CCCCCCCCCCCCCCCCCCCCCCCCCCCCCCCCCCCCCCCCCCCCCCCCCCCCCCCGGGCGGAGATAGCGGTGCCCTGAAACAAGAGGGCGAGGACAAACTCATTAGCCCGCTGAAGTGATCGCCACAGAGTTGGGGAGAGAGCGGCCCGCTGAGGGAGAGGGCCGCGCCGTTAAAGGGCAGCAGTGAGTGGTAATCTCTCCTTAGAGCTATCACGGCGACAACCTTCCCCGGCGAAGGATCCGCAGCGAGGGGGCTGAACCGTCACCTAGAACAGAGTCGCCGGTCTTATTTGTGTGTCTTCCGCCCGTTGCCGTGTAGAAAGGGAAGGCTGTCCACGTCACTCTGGTTTGTACAGCACTTTGGTGGACGTGCGTAGTTTTTAAATGTGCATTTGGACTTGACTTAACATGTGGTCTATGTGGTGCAGCATGTCTGCGTGTGTAGCTATCTGGCTAATGTAAACCACTGCTTACCTCTTCAAGGGCACGCTCTTCACAGTCAAGGAGGTCTTTCTCCCAGACATAAAAATTTAGCGAGCATGTCCCCCTGAAATGCCGCCTTCCCCGAGCCCTGCCTCCTTTCTCCGTCCTTCAGCGTGATCTACGGTGCCACCTGCTCCCTCCGCCTCCCCCCACTCTCCCCCCACCCCACCGCGCCTCTCCTCCGTCAGTCCCTTCAACAGAAACAATCCATTTTACCCCCAAACCGTCCTCGCCATTTTTCAGTTTTAAGCCCCCCCCCCCATGGGTTTCAGGACTCGCCCCTGTCCCCCGCTCCTCCAGGGTTGCCATTTCTCCGGTTGGCCATATCTCTCCTCCTGCAGCTTAACGCCGTCGCCGGCTTCAAAACAGCCATGCGTCTTCATATGTCACCCCCCCCCCCCCACACCACCACCACCCTCTGCGTCCTCTGTGCCGGCCCAGACGGATGGGCCAG
Source organism: Galaxias brevipinnis (assembly GCA_036023535.2). NCBI lineage: Eukaryota > Metazoa > Chordata > Actinopteri > Galaxiiformes > Galaxiidae > Galaxias > Galaxias brevipinnis. The sequence continues at coordinate 17,196 of JAVQIZ010045211.1, read as the reverse complement.
GCCAGCACTCCATGAATCAGAGTGAGAGATGGGGGGAGGCGGGGTGGGAGGATATATCATCCGGCCCGGTGGCTGGAGCCCAAGCGGCTTAGCGCGGTGGGCTGAGCGGACGGCCGGGTGGAGACGGGCGGCCCTGATAAGCCCCGGCAGCACGGCCACGGCCCCGCCGACCTCCGGCCCCCGGCCCCACCGACACGTCCGCCTGGCCCGGCGCAGGGGCGGCCCGCCCAGCTTCCCCAGCTTGGATCCGCCCGCACCCCCTCCCCCACCCTCCAGCTTAAGTGAATCATGCGTCAGGCTATTTGTCAGCGAGTCGAGAGGCAAGGTCAGGAAGCATAAACAGACCATAATGGATGGCGTGGCGAGGAGCTTCCACACAAGGTAAACATCATATATAACATGCCAGTTGACGGACAGTGCGAGTCTCTCTCTCTCTCTCTCTCTCTCTCGCTCTCTCCCTCTCTTTCTCTCTCTCTCTCTCTCTCTCTGGTCAACACTGGTCAATAGCAGACATTTCAAATAAAAAGCCCAGTGTGGGGCGATTAGCAGATTTGATATTCATAACTGGGCGGTGCTGTTTGCTCTCTAATCACTCGACGTCACGTGTTTTTTCTTTTATGAGGGGACAGGGGTTAGGAGGAGGAGGGCGGGCCGGGGGTGGGGGGTTGGCTGCACACCATGGTACCGGGCTAACAGCCACCGCCGGCTGTGTGATTGCCACGGCCCAGCTCGAGCCCTCTCCAGCCAGCTACAGGGTGAGGTGGAGGGCCCTCCATGCGGTGCGCCATCATCGGCCTGCTCTGGAGGGCGCTGCCAACGCGCCGGCTGCATGCATGTGTCAATGGGAGGACACTCCAGAAGAAGGACAGGACCTGCTCTGTGTGTGTGTGTGTGTGTGTGTGTGTGTGTGTGTGTGTGTGCGCTCATGATGTGGAAGTGCAGCACTTGACGCCCCTTCCTCGGCCGCCTTTTTTGGGGGAGGCAAAAGCCCCCTTGGCGACCTGAACACTGGCTGTGACCTCAGTGTGGGTCGCTCCACTCTTTCAGAGCAACCGTTCGCATCCAGGAAGCCCCCCAGTAAAGTCGCTCTACATACTGCTAAACATCCCTGTGAGCCCCTAAGCCGTTTTACACTGTACAGGACAAACTAAACTTAACCCCTTCAGTCTTAGTATGCTGGCTTTTAGTGAGCATTTTGTGTGCGGTTCGCGCGCAGTGCAGTCCATCCAGTAGACCACTGATGTATTTGAACTCCAGGTTGGCACTGGGGCATTTGTTTTGAGATCCAGTGCGTCTCTCCCTGTGTCATGCCCCTGTGTGTCCATTAGGGGGCAGCCTTCCAGCTGGCCCGGCGAGCATACCCAGTGCTCCGCCAAGCTCCAGGCCCAGGCAGCCAGTGGAGCCTGTCAGAGTGAGAGCAGGCTGCTCTCTAAGCTCTTCATTCTGCCTCCTCTCTCTCCGCCACTCGGCTGGGATTAGGGCCAATCACAGAAATCACTGAGTCAGAACCGGCCCACAAAAAAAAAGAAAAAGAAAAAGAAAAAAAAAAAACAGATCGAGGGACTTTATTTTCTTCTCCTTTTTTCTCTCTCTCTCTGTTCACTTGAGAATTTTTAAAGAACATCTCTGACAAAATCACTTTCACTTTATTCACCCCCCCCCCCCCCCCGTCCGTCATTCTGGAGTCCTATCTCACCCCATCCCTTTATCTCTCCCTCTCCTTTGGGCTTAATGCCTCGGCGTCGCTCCCGCTGCCTTTCCCCCCTCCGTCCTCAGGCCAGCCTGGCTGCCGTCCTACCACACCGGCTGATAGCTCAATCGCAACCTCTTCCCTCCACTTCGCCAGGAAAACACCCGACGTCAAACGGTGACGATAACCGCGTGAGGATTAAAGCATACACACATTTTCAATTTTTTGTCCAGGAAATATACGGTATGGCTATCTGTTGGGTCGTAATTATGCCGCTCGTCAAGTATTCTGTACATTTCTATTTATGTTAGAATGCCATCGCCTACAAGCCCATATGATGCCATTTCAAGTCCTCCCCAATGCATTGAGAGAACATGGACGACCCAAACCACGCTGTTTGTCTGCCTGACCAAAACAAAGGAATAAGTCGGTAATGAGGAGGAATAATGAGCCCTAAGCCGGCCTCCCTCGCCGGTCAGCTGCTGGCCTTGTAGTCCTAATTAGCGGCGTCCAAAACAGGAAGTGAGAGTGGAGGGGATGAGCTAATTGGCCGGGGCTGGGTGTGGGTGGGAAACGTGGTCTTTTGTTCTGCGGTCCAAAGTGCCCTGTGGCAGGCCCGCTTTGCCTTCGGCTGTGTGTGCGAGTAGCGCTTTGGTGGCTGTGCGTAGAGATAATCCCTGCCTTTGTTTCTCTCTAATCCCCCCCCCCCCCCTCCTCTTCCGGAGCGAGATGTTTGTACTTTCCGCGCGCACTTTTTCCCCGACTCGCCGCTTGGCCGGCGCCGCCGTTTCCACGGAGACCAGATGTGGACCGTGCCGCTCGCCGCCCATCCATCCCAAAGCCGCGGGGAAACAGCTCCGCCAGGTTCCATCAGAGAGCAACCCCGGCTTTCCCCAGCAGCTGACCGCCATGTTTGATAGAGTACGATTCCAGCGTTTGTACATTTGGTGCTCCCGTGTGAAATGACTGGCTCCATTTGACAATAATGGTCGGCCCTCCCTTTGATCTCTCTCTAGCTCTCGCTTCATCTTTTCTCTCTCTCTCCCTCCCTCCCTTTCTCTCTCTCTCTCTCTCTCTCTCTTCCTTTCACTCCCTCTCCCTCCCTTCCTCTCTCTGGTGGAGGGTAGCGACTCCATTAGAATCACTCCTCAGAGGTCAGTGCTCTACTGGAGATAATTAACCTTGATCACCGGCCTTTGCAAACAATAAAAACAAGTTGGGAGAACATTACATTACATGGGAGCAATCAACAGATATCTGCTGAAAGGTTCTAAAATTGGTGATGCTGTAGTACACTCCAACTACTGAGCTCCGTGTCAGTGTGCCTGCAGTGTTTCTGGCCTGGCCTTTCCCTTCTGGAGTTGGGGGCTCAGTGTAGCATGTGTCCTCCTCATTAAACTGCAGAGGCTGTGGAGCTAAACAGCATCGTCACCACACCATTGAACAGAGTCCCTTTACAGACCGGGGGGGTCATTGTTATCCAAATCACCATTGAGTGGAGCAACCAACAGTGCCGCAAATTCAATTAAGTGTCCTTTGGGACGACTACCAATAACAACTCTATCAAAATGAACTGCACCTACAGGGATCCACAGCCCAGTCGCTGTTACACTTACACACGCACACACACACACACACACACACACACACTCGGCTCCTGTACCTCACTTATTTCAGATGTGGAACGTGAACAGGAGGCATTCGAGTGTGTGTGTGTGTGTGTGTGTGTGTGTGGGTGTGTGTGTGTGTGTGTGTGACAACAGTTCCAGGTCCGTGGTGCGTGGCTGCAACGGTGCCTGTGTGGGCTGGGTGACAGATCCTAACGGACGTGCCCTAACCGTCTCCCCTGCTGTGGCCACGACACCAAAGCCCCCCGGGGCACCATTTTGAATTTGCCGACCTTAGACCCCCCCCCCCTCCAGGTTCTGAAGCAGCCCCCGGAGACATCGACCTTGTGACTCAGACAACGAGCCAGTCTAAAGCCGTGCGGGCCGGGGGGGGTGGGGGGGTTACGGAGGCAGAGTGGAGAGAGTAGGGCACCTGACCTGCTCTTCTTCTCTGGTGTGTCGTACACGTGTCAGCAGGTGTGGGCTGTTGCCGTGGCGACCTGATGGTACAGGGGTGGCGGGGTGGGGGCGGTGGCGGTTGGGAGATGCAGAGTGACAGCCGCCATGGCAGGAGATGCTTCCTTGATCAGCCTCACAGAGACGCTCACACGCACACACCTTCTCACACACACCTTATGAAGCCCACGCACGCACGTCAACACACTCGTGTTCTGCCAAATGTGAACTGAGACGTGGGGACGTGGCCTGACATCTGCCTCCTTCTCCTTTCTCTCTCATCTTGACGCCGACTCACACATTAGGGACACAGTAGCAGGCACATAAACAGTGTGTATGCGGGCACACACACACACACACACACACGCACGCATGAGCAGGCGCACAATGATAGTGTATGAAAACCCCCACAGATCTTGAATGGAAGCCATGCGTGGGAGACAGGGGACATTGTGTCTGCTTTCTCTCTCACTCAATCGCGAGCGCGCACACACACACACACACACACACGCCCGTGCGCCCGCGCGCACACACAACCACACACACACACACACACACACACAAACAGAACAGCACAGATTTCGAACGACACACTGTCTCAATCCCCATTGCTTCTACAGGAAAAGATTACACCCACACTCCACACAGTTTTTGATGAGCACACATATGCTATTACTGCCTACAAGAGCCCACACTAATTGACATGCAATCAATTTGGCAAAGCACGCGTATTCTCCACATCCAAAGGCATCTAAATGTGTTCAACTGACAGAGGGGGGGGGGGGGATCAATAGCAATCGACCTGGGGGGAGAAATGTATAGCAGGGCTCTGTGAATCACAGTGCACCTGGCCACTTTGAGGCCTTTCAAGAGAAATCCAAGTGCGTGTGTGTCAGAGGAGCAACGGACCGGACAGGAAAGGGGGCGAACGTCACAACGGAGCGAGGAGGAGGGAGAGAGGAGGAGAAGGGATACTCTCTCGCCCCGTGGCACCACCTTCGATAAAAAGAGGCATGCCTGCGTTATCTTAGTCCATCAGCTTACCCCCCCCCACCACCTCACCCCCGTGCAGTCTGCTGCTCAAGGGCAAACGGTTCCTGTTTTCCCGCTGCCCGTTATGTGCCCTTTCACTTCAATCGTCCGCCATGTTGCCTCAGATCGGCGAGCGAGCGAGGAAATGGTGGAGCGTCAAAGGGGAAAAGGAGACTGGGAGTCGATACGAGATACGTCCACGCGTCACGTCGGTACTCTGCTTTTTATTTGGGGGGGTTGAGTGTGCCACACCGCTGACGGCAGCGGGTGTCTGACAAAGTGTATCGGCGATGGTGTGTGTCCGTCCGGGACGACCGTTTGAGGTCTCACACACACACACACGCACAAGCCAGAATTCTCGTCCACAAACATGCACGGGAGCGACAACTTGAATCCCGCTGGCGCACACACACACAGATGTCACCCACTCGCGCTCTCCGCCCGCCTGCCCGCCCCGCGCTGCCCTGTCTGCCAGCCCACGGAGGGAGCACCACACGGCCTCTCAAAGCAATTACACCCGAATGAAGCCAAATTAAATTTGAAGCCTTGAGCAACGGGAGCCAGTGAGCGACTCTTGACAGAGATGACAGGGGGAGAAAAGAGGGGGAGGGCCAAGGTGGAGGGCTGGAGGACGGAGAGAGCACCAGACAATCTGGGAGCCAGGGGCCGGGGGCCGGTGAGGGACGGCTGCTGAGGGGGGCTCTCTACACCGTACGGACGGGGAGGCAGAGCCGTGGCCTCGGCGTCTCCACCCAGGAACCCACACACACACATCAGACATCAGATTAGCCCCTTAGCATCCCCATAAGATCCTAGCCCTCCTACACATAACATACAAATACATACATACAAATACATACCTATAAATACATACATACAATTAACATACAAATACATACATACACATAACATACATATAAATACATACATACACATAACATACAAATACATACATACACATGACATACCTATAAATACATACATACACATAACATACCTATAAATACATACATACACATATCATACATATAAATACATACATACACATAACATACCTATAAATACATACATACACATAATTCACAAACAGTCAAGATGAAACACAAGGAAAATGTAAAAAAAACAAAATGGTTGAATATGTTTCTCTGGCGTTGCCATTTTGCGTGGGACGCATATGAAAGCCGCACCGTATAGCCGCACAGATTAGCACGGCGTTATTCTCTGGGTCTACGCAAAGTGACAGGATTAAAAGAGGCGAGTTTTATACCTCCGATGCTATCTGCCTCTCCCCGGTGAGCAATTAATCCCTTCGTCTCACCCACCCCCCACCCTCGTCTTTCTTCCCATCCCTTCTTCCTATTTTTCATCCTCTTCCGCCCCTTGTCCCCCCCTTCCCCCCGCCCCGTCCGTGCTGTGTGAGAAGAGGAGGCAAGGTTTGAGCTGAGTTGGGCGGCGCTGGGCTGGTGTGCCACTGGGAGCGCGTACACCGGGCACGTTGTGGTTAAGAACGACAGGGAGCGGCTTCCTCTAATCTGTCAGCGTGGCGGCATGAAACGCACGCCGGAAGACACACACAAAACACACAAAACACACACACACAAGGGACAGCATGTCCTTTGAGGAAGCCATTTTTTCAACTGGAAAAATAGTTACAAAGGGATGCCACACACGATGGGCTACTTAACGAGAGCTAACAACATATACTTTTTAAAATATTGCAAACACAGTCAAAGCGGTACGTATAATATGAGTCTCTGAGAAACAGAGACACTTGACCCAGACCAGTCCCAAATAAACACCTGAGTTACGATGAAGATGTATGGGTTTAATTTAGGCTGACCTGGGATCAGAGCTAGACTCAGGCTAAGTGATTCAGACAAGAGGTAGCGCCTGGGGCAGTGGAGACCTTCACCAAACCTAATCTGAATAACGAGGATGAAAATACACACACACACACACACACACACACACACATCGGAACCACTCCAATTAGAAAGGGCTTATCATCTTTGAAACGTAAATGCATCTATGTGCATCAAACACACACACACACACACACACACACACACACACACACACACACACACAGCACACATTCAATAAGAGGTATTGGCAACGTGAAACAATCATGCACGCCCGACAGCACAACAGACCTCACAGACGTATCTATTTTTACAAGCATTTCAGAAGCCCATCACAAAGGCACTCGACAGAGGCAGAGGGCAGCTCATGAAATTGTTTATTTAATGGTGCCGCGGGAAAACCACATTGTTCTGGAGAAAGCTTCTCAAATAAGCAGAGGACTATTGATGTGTTCAATATCGTTAGGGAGGCCATTTTGTCCTCGGGAGTCGCTCGGCGCGGGTCTGTCTGTCTACGCGTGCAGCTCAGGTCGAAGGCGTTTGCGCGAGGCGAATGTGTTCGTTTCCTATGGCCTGACTATCAGGCCGTTTAGGACGTTAATGGACTTACAAGTAACTCACTGAACACGCCTCCATTTTCCCGGGCAAGGCAGGGCGAGAAACAGAAGACGAGATATACAAGAGAACGGTTTAGAACAAGGAGAGAGAGAGAGAGAGACAAAGAGAGAGAGAGAGAGAGACAGAGAGAGAGAGAGAGAGAGAGAGAGAGAGGGAGAGAGAGGGGGGGGCCTGAGTGAAAAATAAATGATTGTTTTGGACACATCTACAATGCTGTGGCCTCCAAAAGCTTTCTGCGGTTACCCACGTTAGCGTTCATATTTGTTCGCCCCTGCAAGCTCAGCTACTTAGCAAAATATAGATGGACCCTCAAGTAGGCTGTCGTATTTATTCTTCTGTCAGAGGCAGAAAGTGAAGCATATTGTGTAGTCTGTTACTGCCATAATAGAATTATACTATTATATAATTATATAATTATACTGACAGTTGAATTATCATTCAACTTTCCGTGTTGGGTCTTCATAAGTCATAACTCTCCATAAGCATTCCCTTCTCTACAAAAAATTGGTAAATCAATATGATGGAGTTTGTCACATCACAGTTTACAGTATGAAAAATGAGCTTCGCAATCAACAGGTTGGCTGACCCTGTATGCAAGCAAACAGTCTAAACAAGGAACGTGATCTTTATTGGGTTGTTTACTAGGCAACAGAGCCATTTAGTCCCGGCCTTGGGATACATCTGCCATGCCATACACCCCTCTCTCTCTCTCTCTCTCTCTCTCTCTCTCTCTCTCTCTCTCTCTCTCTCTCTCTCTCTCTCTTTTCTCTCAAACCTGAAAAGCAGCGTAAACAACACTAAACAATACAGCGTGTGGCGCCTTCTAAGGACATCGCTGGACCGGTGGAGCGTGGACAATCACCGCGCGTCCAAGGTCTAAACGGCCCTCCGAAAGCAAGTGTGTTTAGAGTGTCTCCAGCCGGTTAGCTTCTGTAATCTGCTTGATCTGGCACGGACTTAACAGCCTTCAGCGGGCCATCCATTCACCTCTGGAGGCCAATACCACTATTCGCCACAACCACAGGCAGGTGTCTGTGGAAGATCAGTTCAACATTGTTCATCCTCAAGATTTGTAAACCAGCACACAAGTATGCACTCACACACACACAAACACACGCAAGCACACACACACGCAAAGGCCCTAGCTTAAAACCATCCATGCACAATCACTCATGTGCGAGCACCCAAAACACACGCATGCACACACACACGCGCGCACGCGCGCACACACACACACACACACACACACACACATACACACACACACACAGGCACAAGCCGTAAAGCAGAAGAGGCTCTGGAGATAGATCACGACCGTCTAGGCCGTTGTCAAGAGGACACTTACTCGTCGCATTCCTCAGTCCTGAGCTAATGTCCCATCTAGGACAACGCATTGTTCTTTATGTTTTAAGGTGGAGCGCCATTTTGGGTTTTCAGGGGTCAGAGAAACGAATACCCCCCCCACCTGGTGATGCTTAACCGCCTGCTGATGTCACGCGCTCCCCAGCTGCCCTTTGCTTCTCGGTTGGAAAATCGAACGTAGAACGGAGCCTGTGGGATTAGCTGGGTTTAATTCCACGGCCTTGCAGTGGGGTCTGTGTCTGAGCCGCTCTCTTTGTCAAACGCCTCATCTTCTCCTCGGCGACGCCGCCAGAAAAAAAGCTCATCGCCGCGGTCGTCTCTCTGCTGTTCAGTCCCCGTTGTAGTGGCGTCGGTAATTGTTTCACTGAATCAGCAACCCGAGGTAACCGGATCCCCGCTTGCCAAAAACACAAGACGGCCATGCCGCCATAACGAGCTCTTTGTCATCCTGCTCGGCCACGCGGACCACCGGTTAGACTCCGAGTCATGAGGCACGCACCCCCGGGTCTCTGATTGAGCCCCTTTGTGTCATCGTCCAGACCCATACTCGCGGGCCAACTTCATAAATCACACAGCATAATACACGGGCCAGCCCGGCGATCCGCTTACTTCCCCCTGCTAATTTTCACCGCTGGCAGGCGTGTTCGCTCGCTCCATCCTCGACGACAAGCCGGCACGCCGCCATTTGTCACGTTGGGTTTTCTTCTTCTGCGGGTAAAGCGAGCTGGTCGCTCGCCTTCGCCATGGGAAACGGGTGCATGACATCATCGCCGCGTGGTGATTTTTGCTCCGACTCCCGAACCGCCTGTGGAATCAACAACACATATCAAGTCGGAAAGAAAGATGGGGGGTGCTCCGGTGAGGTCACACACACACATACACACACACACACACACGGGAGAGTCGTTAAAGACGTCCACCTACGGCTCCGGGCCTTCGGTGCACTCAATCAGTCTCCCTACAGCATACGAGTCCTCAGTGGAAGTCACTGTCATGCTCACAAAGTCCCACGCGTTAAAAAAAAAAATGAAACGCTAAAGTGCCGTTGAAAATGGACGTCACACCCATTTAGCCACAGAGTTCGGGTGTGTTCATCCTCCATTTTCTCGTCCGTCAACCCCCCCCCCCCCCAACCCACCCCCTTGCCTCACCCCTATCCTCCCCCTCCTCCCCTTGCTCCCTTGGCAGAGTGCGGGCCTGCGTTTTGGGGAATGATGCATGGAGGTCCATCAGTTTGAGGGATGGATGGCGATGGGCCAGGGGTAAAGCTGAGGGCTTTACCTCACCGTAAGCTCCCCTCGTCTGGTCCCTGGCGCACGGTGCCGGGGGATCTGATAAGAAACAGTGTCTGTACTCCTGCCCTGTCCACCTACACCTCGTCAGGGTACACACGTGGGTATCACGCTGTAGCCAACTCCAGACAGAACAGGGTTCTGTTGATTCTGTCACCATGGTAATCCTTGAAGGGAGGGCTTGCCTTTCCTGAAAGCCAGAGAACCTTTGCAATGTATTTGCATTGTCAGGTAGTGCAGGAATCTTACTGATGATGCAGCTTGATGGAGAGTATTTCATGTTCGCTGTAAGTGCCTAAAACGCATACTCAACTTACCTTTTAGTGAATTATGTTTTGATGTATTGAATTCCAACTAAATGGGATGAGATATCACGTTATACTTGCGTGATTAAAAGGCTCCTATGCCTATGTCACATCTGTCAACATTGGGTTCCTGGTTGTTCATCAACAGATGTTTATTTTAAAAGCTTTGCGCTAAGCTTCCGTGAGGCATCATTTGTAACTAACCCTTGTGTATGAAAGCACAGCACCCTAACCCTTTAAAGTTCACTTTCCTTTCAATGCCTCATACGTTGTTCGCCTAATTACAAAAAGAAGACGAATGAAGAAAGAGCTCTCCCTAATGTAAACACTTAAGTGAAATGTAAAATAAACATGTCCTTTTACAGAGAACTACTGAAATGAGAAATACTTATGAAGCAAGGATCATTTCAAACACAAACACCTGCAGAGAGAGACTCTGAATAGTGTAACAGAACCTAGACAAATGCTCTCCGCCACCTCATGGCATGTGTCGTGTTTTAAAGCGTTGGAAAATGTAAATATTTGCTTTCGGAAAAAAAAAAAAGGCATGCGTCATGGCAACCAAGCCCCACGTGATCGATCACAGCAAAGTCCGTCTGCTGGCTTTCATGTTCCCAGACAAAAACAGTGGGACGATGAAACATTTGTGAATCCTGAATCCATTTACACTTGACTCGGAGCGTGCACGGACCCAGCTCACCTGGTCTTCAAAGGCCTGCTGGGAAAACAGTGAGATGGTGAGGTCCGCTGCTGGGTTTGAAATGAATCCCTGCTTTACAATTTGTGACAATTTGAAGATATGATAAAGCATAGACTTTAAGTACAAAACATGCAAAGAGGCCAAAACGTTTGCATTGCTTTTGATAAAAAATGTAGCTGAAAGCTGACGCTAAAACACACATTCCACTTCATAGTAATATTTAATATAACATACTAATAAAATTGATTTCTTCCCGTTCTGCCTTTAAGTATTCCTGCCCCCCCATCTCACCCCCCCCCACCCCCCCCACCCCACCCCCCACCCCCCCCCCCCACGTCACCCATTCCAGCCTGGGAGTTTCTGGGCAGTGATAGCGTAAATAAACGTTGGGGTTAAAAATACTACTAGACAGGCTGCCGAGAGGACAGATGGAGCAGGCCAGGTAATTAAAGACGCACTGGCTGGCATGGCACATCGTTCCAGAACGGAACCCCTTTGATGCTGCGAGAGGATAGCAGGCCGCCATGTGCCTTCAGCCGATTCAACCTCTACCTGGGAGTTAACCGCTGACACCAGCCCTTAGGTTCAGCGAGTTGCCTGGCCTAGTTTGACGCGTTGCACTTGTGTCGACAATTCACCGTGTTTTGTTTACAGTTTAAGTGTGTGAAAGACTTATCTCTGACAGATTCAATGCGCCATAGGACATAATAGAGTTCGGTTGATGTTACGCTAAGCCAATCTCCCAGGAAAACCATAAAAGCCTGAAGGGGGTCAAGGGGAGGACTGTTTAGACATCAGTGGCACGGGCCAAACCCTGTTTTGACATCTCCTCCCTCCCATCTACATCCTATCGAGCATTCTTGCAGGACCGCGGAGGGACTCCATTGTTTTGCCTTTTTCGTCCCTCACTCTTTTTGGCCAGACCCATGAACAGTCATGTAACACCGGTAAAGAAATTCTTTGACGTTTAGTTCCGTGGCTAAAGGTTTTCCTGCCTGTCGAAGTCCTTTGTTGTGTTGCGTTGTGTGTGGGTTCCGTCCTGCTCGTAGGGTGGGCTCGTGGGAGATGATTACGTGTCTAAAGCGTTTAGTCTTTCGTAATGTAATGACTACACGGAGCCAAGGTTGAGGAGATCACTAATAACGCACGATAGATATTTCTTGTGCACAGGCGTCAAAGACAGCGCAACGCGGTCCAGTTGTTAGCGCTATGGATCGGTTATCTCTTTGTACAAGTATCAAATGGTGGCCACCCTGGCGACAGTGGTTCAGCATGGTGCTGCTGTTCGGATGGCTCTTTGCCAAACCAGAGATTGTGTTAGAGACGTTTTCAGTCTGGCACACTCAGAGGAAACACAGCATGAGCGTATTAATGGGATTAATACCATACACTCTGGAAGGAAAAACCATGCATGTGTCTATAATAACTTTATTTGAACAGCACTTTTCTTAACAGAGTTGAATAGTGCTTCAACAACAAGACAGCTGTTTATACAATTACAAGAAACACATACAGACAATAGACCACACATGAAATAACGCAAGGCAATATTCAAATGAAAACACTCCAAGTCAGTGGACTTTACCATGGCATACCTGCAATGCACTGTTACACACCAGCAGTACTGTGGCATACCTCCTGTGTAATGTGACTGGCTCAGAATACAGTACAGTAGGCTTTACTGTGGCATACCTGCTCTGTAATGTGACTGGGCCACAGTACAGGACACTGAATGCTACAATTTTGGACCTTGAGTGAAATGATGAAAATGACATGGATCTCAAGTTTATGAGGAGCATACTTCTCTAAATATGATAAGGGCATGAGAAGTTTCTACACATCAGCGACGGTGCCGCTCCGCTCATGGATATGAACCAAAACGAGGTCTGTGACGTGAATGACGAAGGCCTTGAACACCGCGCCGACATGACCGCCATTTTACAGGGCTCCAACACGAGAAGGGCCTGTTGAACATGTCCTAGCAAACAGCTAGTTGCCAAGAGAAATGCTGACTGTGCTGAAAAGACAGACCCCATTTCCTCCCCCTCATTGCTCTTGGTGGTGAAACCGTTGCTAAAACGTTAGTTTCTTGTAGTCCAAATTTTTTGGACATGCTGACCAAGAAATAAAAAAAATATATATCAAATTCGACTGTCAAAATTGATTGATCGATTCTTTTTTAATCTGTTTTTTTTTTGCTCTCAGGTCTGCTAATTTGACCTCATCAATTTCACGTCGGGTAATTAGATGGTAGGTGGAGATTTTCGAACAAGCTCGGTCACGCTATGTATATGTTTACCCCCGGACTGCCACTTCAAATCAAAGCAGAAGTGTACCAATGGTTTACATCACGTCACTTTGTTGTATGGGGCCAGAGGCCAACGCTAAACACAATCAATGGTTGCCCGCTCCCCGCGCCTCCAGGACACCCTCGTGAGGACCCTTTGGCAGCTATTTGAGAGTGTGTCTACGTACTTGTCACGCACCAAAGTCACTATTAGCGTGTACAAATAAATGAAGGCTAATTTGGCGGAGGGGAGCAAAAGCGCAAGCACATGGTGATCGACCTCTGTGACCCCCGGGGTTTGACCGACTTAGCCACCGGGGCTGGTTCTGTTTGTTGATCCTAGTGCTTTAACAGTTTACAGAGCTGGAGACTGGTTAAGCGGCACATTTCCCTGTTTTCATGCTGGGCATGGCTCTTAGTTTAGTGCACATTCCCCGCTAGGCCAACCATTTTCCCAATGACAGCCAGACGAGGCTCTTTACGGAGCGAGACCCATGTGTGTGCTCATAAAAAAAGCTGACACTGCAAAACGATGAAAGTTGCAGACCCAAAACCGTGTTTTTTTGTTCCTTCATTGTTTTTGTAATTACTCCGGGGTGTTGTAAATAATTGAGTGATAATTTCCTTTTGGTCTGTTGAAAATTAAGTAATATTGAATAGTCTCTGTGGGAGTCAGTCACAGCTTGATGGATGTTTTATTTCCATGCAAAGAATGGAATGAACAAATGACTTTAGATTATAATGGCCTCCCAATGTAAAACAGTTCAATCCTAAATATGTATTAGACTAACAATTATTGACTGACTATTATGGATTTGTGATATTGATAAAACAGGCAAGTTAAAGTAATAATGTATTTCCCATTTTGTATTTCTCATCATGACTGCCTTTTAAAAACTCTTAATAATCCAGGTTTATGCAAAAAGAAAAAGAAAAAGGTCAATTGGTTACACAGAGAAATAGGAAGATAATGAAAAAAAATATGGCGCTAGGGTCAAAACGTGATTCAGTGGGAGATTTGTTTTTTCTGGAGACAGGATATGGGCAAGAAAATAAAGAGAAACATTAACGGTATTATAATAAAAAACTACTGGGAAGAAATGCAGCAAGTCAGCCAAAGATGAGCTGCTGTTGTATTTAACGCCAATACCTTTGTCCCGAGTGGAGGGTTATGTATGTACTTGTTCAGCTAGAGCTGTCCAACAAAAATACAATAAACTAGCAACCAAACTTGGGTAAGGCTTGCGGAGGAGCAGTGAGCCATGTCAGATGTTAATCTTGGATGATAAAACATGATGCAAATTTGAAAGGGTTAGTATAATGCCTTATGCATTTACATTAATCAGAAGTAATTTGTTTTCTGTATTCGAAGCTTAGCTGTACAGCTGACTTGAATATGTTACAGTCTCCTATAACAGAGGCATCCCAAAACACAAGGACAGCATATGGTTCTCTCTTGCAAGTTTTACTGTTTATAGTGCCCACATTTAAGTTGTAATACACACATAAAAACATTATCTTTGATGTTTTTAAGTAGTAGAAGTTGTACAGTTGGTTGCCAATTGGACGGCGAATTTACTCATTTTTAACTCTAAAGCATATATTGTTACTGCTGCTTTTGGTTCTTCAGATTATTTAATAATTGCACAAAACCCACAAACCAAGGACAGTTTAAATTGTTCTGCCATTCAAGCCTGCATAAATGTGTGGTGAATAAATATATTCATATTCCTACATTCAAAATGGTTATTATTCAGCCACGGTTCGAGCATACATCATGAGACGTTCTAACACTGATGTTGCGCCAGGCACGATACCAGAAGTCTATCTGAACAGAAACACACGTTCACTCAGACCCAACTGATAATGAAGAGCGGATGTGACCAAGGGAAACTCGTACTGCATATCATCTATTGCTCGTTGATCATGTCGCACCACACAGAACATTTCATACTTCTCTGGAAGCCGCCCGGCCCTTTCGCCAGTCCGTCCAGCCCCTGTTTCTCGTAACATGTTAGCTCCCCCCCAAACCCCTCCTCCCCCCTCACACACACACACACACACACACACACACACACACACTACACTCCCCCACTCGTCATCCTAGTTGCCATGGTGAGGGAGTGGTCTTACACTAAGCGCCTTCATATGCTCTGCTCTGGTTGCCAAGAAAGCTCTCAACACATGGAGAACGGCCCGCAGCGATGAGCTCTCTGGGGCTACCGGTGGGTCCGGGTTCGTCTGTCAACTGTCCACTTTTAGGGTCTGCTCGAATCCCCTTTCATGTACCCCCGCAATATATAGCAGGAACGTGATGGGAGAGTACGCTCTAGCCTTACCTGCATGTATGACTGAGTGTTTCCATGGAGGCCTCGGTGTGTGTGTGTGTGATTGTGTGTGATACTGTACTCCGCTCAGCAGGCAGCCTCAGGGCCGGCAGGGTGGACGGAGTCGGGAGAGTAAGCCGAGCCGTCTCCTCGGCATTGCCACGACGAGGGACACCACCAGCGATAATCAATCAGCCGTCCTTTTGACCTCTGAACCCGGGAGATGTTTTTGATTACTGTATAAAGTGCGCTTGAGGGGATTACGACACTGGATAGTAATAAATCCACGGGGACAGAGCAGTCAGCGGCATCTAAAAGGGTCTTAGTGATTGACTCACCCTCGGCCTGCACCTTCGCTGGAATCCCAGCTTGCGCGGAAGGGGACCCACGCGGACATGGACTGAATTCTCTCTCTCGTTGGCTCGTCGACGATACAGGGCTTATGACCTCAGTTGAGTTGTGGTCATAATAATGAATGTGAGAGAGCGAAAACAGGCCTGGGACATAAAGCCACAGAGATCTCAACAGTTTGGCTCGATAATATCAAAATACAGTTTTTCAATCAAGATTTAACGTTCACGAGACTTAATGCAATGTTTTTATTTGAAGTGGTGCAGGAGGAAATGTGAACAATTGACAAAAAGAGAGGCTGAGAATGTTTTCACAGAAAGAGGTGAAAAGCCAAGGGTTGTACAAAACACTTTCAGATCATACTTGGAGCCTTTGGTCTGGCTTTTAAGGAACATAAAAAAACTCCCCTAGTGCCTTTATTCTTAGAACTTTAAAACCTCTTATAAGTTATAAGCTGCATACTTTTCATAAGTAGAAGTTGCTGATCTACATAAAGTACCCTATCGCATCGCTCTGCACTATTGTCCAGATGCACTAAAATACATAGTCCCATTTTCTCTCTGTCTTCAAGGAGCATAGCTCTTCATGCCAGGGATACCTAATGAATGGCTGCATGCGGATGAACAGTCAGTCATTTAGCCTATCTATGTAGGACAACAAACACATGATTTTTGACAATGGTGTCGTACTGTTATTGTTTGTACTAGTGTGCGTCTTTCTTCCCTGGAGGGAGAGGCCTAGAGTGATATTTGTTTAGTCAATTTGCTCTCTCCCCTACTTGGCACTGAGAGGCAGGAGGATGGTTTCTCGTACGCAGGAGGATGGTCACTGAAACCTTTGAGGCACTGAATACAAGTTGTCCCTCTGGCAAGAGGAAGGAAATAAACCTAAACATATTTAAAAAAATTATTTTTCATATCTCTACATACATTTATTTTTATGAATTTAGAAAAATGCTTATAGATATGTGACAAATATATATGACAAATTATTTAATTTGATTTACTTAATAGATTTTTTATTTATTAGATATATTCTGCTATTACCTGCCTATAATAAACTGGTCACTGCTGGAAAAGAGGCATGGTCCCATAAGTTTACCCCAGTATGAATAACAAATAATAATATAAAACATTTGTGTCTGTGTGTGTGTGTGTGTGTCTCTCTCTCTGTGTGTGTGTGTGTGTGTGTGTGTGTCTGTGTGTGGGTGTGTTTGTGTGTGTGTGCCTGTGTGTTGATGTGTGTGTGTGTGTCTGTGTGTGGGTGTGTTTGTGTGTGTGTGCCTGTGTGTTGGTGTGTGTGTGTGT
>JAVQIZ010045199.1:0-15346 GCA_036023535.2 Galaxias brevipinnis | reverse complement strand
TGGTGCTACTGTAAACTCAAATGACAAGGTAAAACACCATTTTCTTTCACTGGGACATGGATTTATTTTCGAGTTTTTTTCCCCATAATAATGGAAGCTAATTGTTTTACAAACAAAGTTGACATTACATACAAACTCGGTTATATTTTTTACACAAAAACAACAACTACAAGTTCTCAGCTTAATGGTCAATGTGAAGATTTCCCTTATTGTTGTTTCATATACGCTTACAACACCTTTCGATACCACACTCTGGAGTGTCTTGATGTTTGTTGTGGTTTTCAGTACCAGGGACTGGACTAGGAGGCATAGTGAGGAACGCTCAAGGCCCAGGAATGTCATCTCTCCTGGGGCTGTGTGTTGAGAAAACCGGCCCTGTGTTTGGACACGGATCACCCAGGGCTGTGTGCCCTACACCAGCAGGAGGGTTATCAACCTCCGTAACCCAGCCAAATAAACACCTCAGTCAGGCCCGAGAGTGCATTAGCTTTGTGAGGCAGCACTTAGGGCAGGCCCAGATGGAATACAAATCATATTTCCAGATCTTTTGTTTAAATCAAAGCGTGTGTCTGTATCGATTGCTATTTCATAACACTACTGTCAAATCTAATTAAAAGTGGACAAAAGCAAAACAAAATAGTGAGTACAGTCTCTCACAAGATCAAGATTCTTTACCTCCACCCCCCTCCCTCCCCCTCTGAATGCCCAATCATCAATGCAACCTATTTTTTTGTGTGGCCTCTAGGGGGCACTGTGGGGATCTGACAGTTGGGATGCGTCCAGAAAATGTGAATATAGTGTACCTGTACCTCACACTCATGTTTAATGATGTTTCTCTCAACTATGAAGTAAATCAGCACCCACACATTCCAGAGAATATCTGCCATCTGCTGTCAAATAGGTCAAACCCTTTCATGCTTTCAAAAACGTGGTAATAATTATAATTGACATATCAATGAGAAGTTCCCTTAACCCCCCGTGGCTCCTCAGCACCTGACTGTCTCTCTCTCCCTCTCTCTCCGAGTGGGTATAATAGCACCACCCCTAGACCTATCACCATCTGAACACACTTAATGTGCACCTTTCATTGCACCCCTCCTACTTCCATTTGCCCATGGTTTGGGATAGAGAGATGAAACGGGTGCTAGACAGAGAGAAAGGGGGGAGGAAGGTGGTGGTATGGGTATGAGGTGGGGGCAGGGGGGTTGCCATCTGCAAGCAAAGGAAGCAGGCAGGTTCCCATGTCATTACCCACTCCGTTGCACTAACATCTTCAATTAACAGCCGCCAGATCCTGATTACATGTTTTCAGGATGTTGCTCTGTCTCTGAGACCGATCTCCTCACACTCTGTTGGGCTTTCATGCCACTGTTGGAGAAATGAGTGTGTGTGAGAATGTGTGTGTGTGTGCGCGTGTGTGTGTGTGTGTGAGAGAGAGAGAGAGAGTGAGAGTGTGTGTGTGTGTGTATGTGGTGAGGCAGAAGAGCAGTGAAAATGCATGCCTTCCTTTTTTAAACCCAATTTAAATACCCCCCCCCTTCTCCTCTGCCTCGCTCCTTCTTCAGATGACCTCTCCCCCCTCTTCTTCACTGCATCCCTCCCTCTTCTCTGCCTCCCTCCTCCCCCTCTTCCCCCCATCCTCCTTCCCCTGGTGCTCCTTGAGGGAGAAGAGACGGAATGTCATGTGACTAGGGCAGCGGTGCATAATCGGCCCACCAGGTGTTACAGGTATTTGTAGCATCTCGTTTTCCCCTCTCTCCCCCTCATTGAATAAGATGCATAATCAAGCGTCTCTTTAACCTTGACTTGTGTCATTAATTCAGAGGAGCAACTTGTCTGCATATCTCTCTCTCTCTCTCTCTCTCTCTCTCTCTCTCTCTCTCTCTCTCTCTGTGTGTGTGTGTATCTCTCTCTCTCTCTCTCTCTCTCTCTCTCTCGCGCTCTCTCTCTCGCCAGCCGGGGCCCCTGGAATGTAACCTTGGCCCCGGAAGGTCAAGCACACCTCTTGACAACAATGTGAACTTGTCGACTTGACGTATGCTTCCTCATGCACACATGAACACCCACACATACACACAGACACACACACACACACACACACCCACATATTCATATATATATATATATATATGGTGATTGATTGATTCAAATGCGCACACATTTTCTCATAGTCACATTTTACCTCCTTTTCTTGTTTCTATTTTCACTGCTCAACTGCTCTTCTTTTTATCATACCCCACCCCCCACCCCCACCCCACCCCCCCAAAAAAAGAGCTGGTCAGCAGTAGTTAAAAGTGACCTAACTACCTGTTGAAATCATGAAGGTGACACATCACCCAAAAATGCAACATAACAGTAAAAGCTTTAACATTTTGAGCTAAACGCATCCTTACCACGTTCTTGTGTCAAGGCGACATTCCCCTGACTCCTAACCTCCCCACTCACTCTCTCTCTTTCTGTCTCTCTCTTTCTGTCTCTCTCCCCTTTGTCATCCATTGTTCCCGTCCACAGAGATAGGATAGCTGCAGCTCCATTATGCTTTGATGGGGGGGGGGGATGGGTCTAGGTCTAGGCAGAGTGGTCGGCTATGTGTGTCTCTGCCAGCCAGGGAGAGCCGACTCCGGGAGGGGAGACAATGGGAGCAGGTCCCTTGGCTCTCCCGGCCCGGGGAAATTCAATTAGGGCCCGGGAGGCCGACCGGCGTTCACTTTATTACAGCGGAGCTAACAAACTCCTCTTTTCTCGTCAGAGACAGCCGAGGCCTGCTGCCTTTCCGTCGTCAGTGGCCATACTGATCGGCCCTCAAACCCACACCCCCGTTCCTCCGTCACCTATACGGCTTACGGGAATTTTTCAAAGCACCTCAATTCTTTATTGGAAGTTTTGCCCGGCAAATTATTTTAAAGAAAAAAAGAAGTTCTCCCGTGTCACCGTTCCCCTCCTCTGGCCCGCCTTCAGATTTCATGAGGGCTCCTTTAGTACATTAAGCAGCGAGCAAATCAAATTCCCATTCTGGCGGGAGGAACGGGAGGTGAAATGAGGCTTTCGGGAGAGTGGGGACCCTGGCAGACTTTTTGAAGCGGGTTAGCCAGCACATTCGCACACACACACACACACATTTTATCCTTGAGCCAACCTTTAAATATCGCTGCCTTATGGCGGCCTACAGTGTAGCCTCCACGCCCCCTCCCTCAGAGTCACCTGGCTCTTCGGCGTTCCTCGCGGGACTCAATCAAATCAGGCCCCTTCTGATTGAGGCTAAGGGGTCGCGGAGGAGTCCCGCCCCCCCCCCAGTCCCCCAACCCCCTCGTCAGGTCTGTCAGCCACGGACGATGTGAACCTCTCGGAGGAAATGAGGTGGAAAAGCTGCTGTCATGAGGGTGGGGGGTGAGGGGGGGTGAGGAAGACGAGCGGCGCACGGAGGGGGAACGGATGGGAGTCGGGAGAGGAAGATCTGAGTGTTGATAACAGGGCCTCCCCCTCCTCCCCCTGCCGTCCGTGGGCGGACACATTGATGTGCAGTTAGTCGAGGCGCTCATCCCGCCAGCCGATAAGAGACCCGGCGACCCGTGAAGGGCAGAGGTCACGGGAGGTCAGCCACTCAACCCCACACATCACTCCTGTGGCAAGGTAGAACCGACAGTGACACGATAAAATAAGAAATGGGATTTGGGTCGCACATACGAAATGGATTCCTTGTGATGTGCTGAACATTCTGCAGGCGTATTTAGACGTTTCTTAGGCGATCCTATTTTATGTATATATACTCTTATTTTCCAGTAGACCCACCGTGTAATGATTCAAATACATCTACTGGTTGCTGCTGATATAAAGCATCACACTCTGTTGGGCACAGGTATTTGCCGAAAACAAAGCGGGAAAGCTGGCATAGCAGACGGTAGAAGTCAAACACACTCACACACACACACACACACACACACACACAGGGCTCAGTATGAGAGTTCCTCAGCCTGTTCCTCCTGTACAGAGGCTCCATCACTAGCGGGGTGCCTCCAGCGGGTCTAAAGAGTGAAGCAACAACATGGAGGCCAGTAGCTCTTTGGGTAAATAGGCCCTCTCTCTCTCTCTCTTTCGTCGTTCCCTTCCTGACTATTTTTGTGCCTGAGTAAAGATTCAATAAGTTGCGGCAGCGTGATGGAAAATGCACTTTACATGGAGAGTCCATTTGGAAGGGGCGTGCTCCTCCTGTGAGTCCAGGGAAGTGGTTATGCTACCGGCCCAGTGTGTTCACCACAGCAGCAGACTTCTCTGTGACTAATGATGGGGTTTCTGTGGTTTTTATCAAAAAAGGAGAGAGAGAGAGAGAGAGAGAGAGAGAGAGAGAGAGAGGGAGAGAGGGGGAGAGGGGGAGACAGAGAGAGGGAGCGAGAGAGACCCGTTGAGCAAAGGAAAGTCAAATAAACGTTCTACCACGGCCGTGTTTCTTTTTGAAATACGTTCATCACGGTAATGTGGGGGTATTCCCAGCGGACAGCTGGGGTTTGAAAGGGAAACTGTTTATTCCGAAAACTGTGGTTTTGTAATGCTGGTTCAACTTGGAATCTCATTAAACAATGCCGTGACAGCAACATTGACACAGCCACAAACCAAACCACCACATATATACTTTGCGGTGTATGTGTGCACATTTTGTTGAGCTGTTTTACACGAACAAGGCCCAGACCCAAACTACCAGTGGACTTTTACACATTTGCAGAGCGAAATCAAAGTTTGTGGCACATATTCAAATCAAAGTCTTAATGGGTGGCTGAGAGGGGCTCCCAAAAGGTGCCCTGTCCTGAGGAAAGACCTTGAATGACGCGTATGTGTGTGTGTGTGTGTGTGTGTGTGTGTGTGTGTGTAGTCTTGACGACCCCCGGAAAAACCACATCATCCCATGGGTTGCAGCTGTGACCCTCCACACTCATCATTAGGTCAGCCCACCCTTTGGCCCTCTAATGGAATAATTGCTTTTAATGTGGGGAGAAAAAGGTGCCGGCCCGTTTAGAGGATTGATTAAGGGATTTGGTTTCACACTGAACGAGCCCACGAGGGAGCCCCGACCGAGGCCTGCATAGCCAGGGGCCAGAGAAAAACAAATATACATGGATCAGCCGACTCGCTCTCGCACACACACACACACACACACACACACACACACACACACACACACACACACACACACACACGCCTATTAGCACCAATGTAGGGTATTTATGCAGTAACTTTGGTGGTGGCGGGTTGTTTGGTTTGGCTACACCAATCTTCTTTCCCACTGGGGTGAAACCATATGCAATCAAAACACTTTTAAATGAATAATTGGGGTGCTTATACAGGCCTTGGGACAACCTTTAATTTCACCTTTGAAAACATTGAATATGCTCATAGCCCCACATAACTCAAGTGGAGTAACACCAGAGAAAGTTTTTCCCCTTATGGTTCAGTTGTAGTAATAGTTATAACCCAAACTATATGGTACATTGACTAAGACCAGATCACAAGAAATGCTTCCCACTCCATTGCACATGAACACGTTTTCTGTGAGACCAATGTGTTCTGGAGAGAAAGGTTCAAACTATCACGATGAGACCAACAAGTTCCCAAAAATATTATTTTATTTTATCGGAGACACAGTAGAGCAAAGGGACCTGAATGTCAACAAAATGGCCGCCTGATGAAATGGCCGATGTGTTTAAACTAATTTCTTTACATTAATGAAATAGCCGTCCCAGCATATTCACCTCCTCTCCTAACTGTTGGCTGGCACACTGTGGGGTCAATACCGCTGCCAGGAGAGAGTGGGTTATAACCGAATTAGCGAATCCAATCCACTAAAACAGGATCAGGCTCTCCGTACTAACAAAGACTCGGTCCACACTTTCAGTGTAATGGCTCACACAATCATGTTAATTTAGGAGCTCTCAGTTGTCTTCTTAATGCACTCCATTCTCAGTCTTATTTTCTTAGGCTGATGCAAATTTGCAAAGACAGAAATGTTTTGTAAAACCACTTATCGATGGGAAGTGGTTGGAAGCATTATTGTAGAATTTTGGAATGTGATAAAGCAACATATGTGTCAGTAAGAAAATCATATTCTTTCAGTACTGGCACACACCAACAAAGAGACAGATGGCTAACTAGAATAAGGTGGCATTCTCCATATTAAGCCCATCTAAACTCTGGCATGGTTTCCTTCTTTATCCAAATATGTTCAGCAAATGTGACTGAAATGTGGCAGTACATTTCCTCTGGGTCCTGTGGGTAAGATCATCCAGCGTGATAAGGTCAGGGCCCCCCACACAGTGCCCCTCCATCCTCACTAGCCCGCTAACCCGTTATCCCGCTAACCCGCTCACCCGCTAGCCTCACGCCATCCCAGCTGGTCGCATCTGTGTGGACGGCAACCAAAACACACACACACACACACACACACACACACTCAGCCACAACCAAAACAGCACAGGCTGTGGCCCGGGGCCCGCTGGTGGGCCGCCTGTTGCCTGGCAACCTCCAAAAACCCAGGCCGACTGGGATGGAATGGCTAGCAAGGGGTGATGACTGAAAGAACTGCTAGCAGGGGTTAAATAAGGATGTCAGGGAAGTGCTGGGGGCAGGGTCTCGGAGTCAGATCAAACTGTGGTGACTTCAACTTTTTTATTATCTGTCTGCTTATAGTAACTGTTATTTAAAAAGCACCATGCCACATTTACTGTTTCTAACAAATGTTATTATAACTGTTCTGGTGCATCGCATCAGTCATCCCGCTCACTGACAGGCTATTTTAACCATATTATCTATTGCAAATAGATGTTGTTTTTATTGTTTTAAACAGATTCATAATTAGTTATTGGACTCTACAGAGCTGTATCAGTCAAAATGTCATTGTTATCTTAGAAAATGGAGGCTATATTTGATTTACGGTGATACTTCATCGCCTCAAAGGTTAGACTTGAAGATTAACAGTGCTTTTGTGTTTTGGACCTAAGGGAAGCATACATCGAAATCGTGGTGTGTGTGTGTGTGTGTGTGTGTGTGTGTCTGTGTGTCTGTGTGCGTGTGTGTGTGTGTGATATCAGTGTGCTCAAGACACCTCCATACAGCCAAGGGCATACCATTATAATGGAGCAAGTGATTTAATTATGATCCAATTCTATTTTCTCTGCAGTGAGAGGAGGAATGGGGGGGAGTAAAGTAACTCACTCCATTGTTGCTTCTCTTCTCTGGATCAGTACCTTCCAGTCTCAGTCACAACAACACACTTCCTGTCTGAATGTTAATGGATGAAGTTCACTGTTTTAGACGTTATTTTTCATGTATGCCGGAGTATCCCCAACTTGTCCAGATAGTTCCATTCGGGCTGTTTTCAGTTAATACGTTTTCCTGTTGAGCTACAATGCTAGCTTTTTGATTGGAAACCTATAAGGGGTAGCTTTGCGCAAATTTCATCTAACTCAACAAACCTTAAGGTAAGCTATCCTACTATAGGTTTCCATACTATTCCTTTAAGACTAGGACTCCCTTAACTAGCTCCCAGTCTAGTATAAAACACAGACCATACATTATTTTTGTGTGTGCTTTTGGTGTCTCATTGGGTCACAAATCCAATCTTTCTTCAGTGGAGTCCTGACGTCATTCCATGAAGACCATGGATTTCCTGAAACATTCACCTTTCCAATTGCGCTTGCAACATGCACTCTTCCGACATGCGGATGCACACGTAGTTGACGGACCGTCCGTGGTGTGGATGCCCCATTACCGTGGGGGGTGCACTGTACAAAAGGGTCCTGTATTTCTCTCTCTCCCGCTCCCTCTCTCGCTCTCTCTCTCCAGGAGGAAGGGAGGCCATGAGGTACTGACGGGCGGCGGTCGCGTGTGAAAGGTAATCACGCGCTGTCAATCATGTTGCTTTAAGCTTTTCGCTCTAGGACCAATCGGTGCTGGGCAGGCTTAACGGACCCATCGGCGCCAGTGCAGGTGGACTGGTTTGGTTGACTGGCAGCTCATCCCGTCTGTGGCAAAGAGGAGTTTGACCAAACCAAATTTTACTATAAGTGAAGGGTATATATCCTGTCTATATACAGTGTGTAGTAGAATATAAATATATAGAGTGCCCTCAGTACTTAGACCTGAAGAGTAAATCTCCTCTGAATCTCTCTCAGAAAACTGGTTAATGCACACCATAAACCAACAAGATTAAGAGGGAATTATCCCCCATGAGAGTAAGCTAGCGGGAGAAATATTTACGTTAAATCCTTAAATGTCAACAGCGACTTTATAGAGCCCCTATATGTCCTTGCCATGCAAGAATTCATTGAGCTCCTACCACCCAATGCTATATTAGACTGTTTTGCTGTGGAAAGAAGACATGGACGGATAAATTGTGCAATAAGCCTTTGAGTCCATCCGCTCCCCAAAGAGAGCCAGCCTCCAAGAGAGGTTCAGAGAGGGAGAAGCCGTGCTTTGATTGCCGGGTACGCAACTCGAGTTTAGAAACGCAATTAAAGGTCCAATTAGTGCCCCAATTCCCCCTGTTTCCTGGTAATGACTGGGAAATAATACGTCGCAAGGAGCCATGGAAGGAGGCGCGTGGTCGCTGCCATCCAGCTGAGCTCGGCCATTGTCTCCTCCGACACTCTGGCCTCCAATCAAGCAAGCCTCGTTTGGCGGCGTCAGCGGCGGCCCCGGTCGAGCCTTAAACCGCCATTTTACGACGACACAGCGGGTTAAGCGCAGGCACACCGGGTGTCCTTTAACAGCCCTCTCTTTAGAAATCACCCGGCATTGTAATTTCCCGCAGGATAGCATTTTCTAATTAGGCCCCCGGACAACAACAACATCGAGAACAAAAGCGCCCAGCGGAGGACGAGGTTCTGCAGCACATGCCGTATATTGTTGTCCCCCATGCACCCCCCGCCGCCGCCGCCGCCGCGGCGATCTAAGAGCGATGTGCCTCGGCTGGTAAGCACAGGTGGTCAGGGCGTTGCAGCAGGGACAAATCTAATTCAGAGAGTGGGGTGGAGCAAAAAAAAAAAAGAACGGGTACGAACGGTTATTCACCGAGCATGTAATTTATTCTGCCTAAGGAATGGAAGATCTAAATGGTGGACGTGGGAAGGCAGGCCATACTTCATTAGCCTGGATCGGAGCACCGAGGTCTGTAATGGTTGTAATGGGATCTGTGGCTGGGGACTCTGGGCCATTATTTACAGGGGGGCTATTGGCCGGAGGGGAGTGCTGGCCAGAGAGTGATGGTTCCTCTGCTGCTCTGCAGCCTCTTCCTCACACCAACACAGTATCAGTATCAGGCCTGGGCTACTGGACTCTGTGTGGGAGCTAGTAGTACTAATACAATGAAGGGAGCACACACGGGGGAAACATGCCCTTATTTACCAGACAGTACCTCCTACTTAGCGTAACATTCCAATGGTGGGACCCCAAGGATGTTTATTTTTTACACAGCAAGTGTTAGAATAGGGAAATACCTCAAGCTCTACTCCATATTCTGTGGTGTAGAGTTGGACATTTTTCAACATTACACGCAAAAGGCACGTATAAGTCATTGGCTAAATTAAGATATATCCAACATTTCTCTGAAGCTAGAACGTAAATAAAAATGGGTGCTACCCTAAGATTGCTGTGACCACAGGTAACCCCATGACAAGCTGTTAGGGTTGCGGACATGCTGACGTCTAGAAGGCCCCCATAGCAGGCAGCTTCGTCCCTGGTTCTCCCATCATGGTCCTACGGAGCTCGCTCTGGAGGGTTTCCCCCGATTCCGCTTGCCCGGCAGCCAGCCCGCCCGCCAGCCAGCCCGCCAGCCAGCCAGCCAGCCAGCCGCTGTTTGGTGTGGCTCTGAGGGACCCAAGCAGGCCAGGGCCGGGTGGGGCAGGCCCAAGCAGGCCAGGGCCGACCCTGGTGTAAACACAGCCGTTGGTATTAAGGAGGTTTTTATCAGAGGCTCAGCTGTTGAGCGCTCCCTGTGGGGGCTTGCTGCCTATCCCCACACAAGTAGCCAGAGAGACAGAACGAGGGGGGGGCGAGAGAGAACGAGAGAGTGAGAGAATGAGAGAGAAAGAGAGGCAGAGAGAGACAGAGACAGAGAGGGGTGCATGGTAGAAGTTAAGTCCAGGGGTTGGATGAGTGTAGAATTGTGTGCCCTGCATTGACCCTTGGGCACAGGACTCTGGGAAGCAGAGGGAGAGTTCAGATGTTCAGTGTCGGAGGTCTTCACACGTCCATCCTCCCCACAGCGGTTGGTGTTTGTTGTTATTGTTGTTGTCTGTTGAAGCGGTGTTTGAGTAGGATATAGTAGCATGTACAGCAGAGGACAGGTAGATTCATGCTTTTGCTCACATCCACAATCCAAAACACAAATGAAATATTGATAAGTTACCTTCAAAAACAACAATGTTCTGCTTTGCCAGAGCCTCTCACTATGTATAGATTTATTTTTTTTGCATGACATGGTTTGTATCGATGTTGTTCAAAACAAATATTTCTGCGACAATGAAGAAGGCATTCTTATGTGCATTCGTTATTTGAATTCTCTCTTCAATCCCATTGGTCTAGAGCAGGCCCAGGAATCATCTCCCCAGCCATGCTCCAAACACATTTAGGGACCTCTAAGTCATTTCCATGCGTTGTTTAATACAACATGAATAATTTACCGACAACATAACTCGGCTGCTTTCAAACTAACCCTTAGGGAAATTGTGGAATCATCCATCCATTCACTGACTTCTCCAAGTGTGTGTATTTGATGTATGTCTGAGACTGATACCTTTTTCATCGCGTTTGGATTTAATAGTTAGCCCTGCTTTGCATGGATTCGATGATGGCTTATTGCGAATCCAATATCTTGGCGAATTGTCTTTGGGAGGGAGGGCCGAGTAGTTTTCCGAGGCGGTCCTCGGGCTAAAGGCGTACATTTTTAATGTTATTTTTATAGATAATGATTGCTCAGAAGTCGGACAGGAAGAAACATTTGGTGTGGTTGCTTCAGGAGCGATTGCGTTGGTGAATAATGCATTATAAAAAAAAAATTAACTTTTCAATGAATCCAATCTGAATATAAATTCCGCCACGCATGGGGAACAATGGCGGGAGCAGAGTCAACAGACCCTCTCCCCGCACGGCAAGGTGAAACTAAACGTAAACAAAGTTACCAAACACACGTTTACACGACGGAAACATACACGGTGGGAGAGAAAAGGTGAACAGGTTTTGCCCTTCCTGTCTGGGAAGATGAATGGGAATGACAGGGTTCTTTATCGCCATGGCAACGTTAAGATTTGTTGATCTCTGTGTGACGTGGAGAGGCTAAAGATCCGGCCTTTGTGCCTGTGTCTTCTGTCGTCATTCAATTACTCCAGGCCTTAATGCCAGATCTCCAGGTCTCCCTGGATTCCCCTTCAGTCACGTAACCCCCCCCCCCACCACCACCACCACCAGCAGCCCATATCCACGCCTCTCTCCCCCTGGCCCGCCACGCTGCGACGCGGGGGAACAAAGGCAAGCGCTAATGACAATGTCAGCTTCTGAGCCTGTGACATTTCCCCGTCGACAGCTTCCCAATCCCCCTTTTCCTTCCCCTACCCCCCTTCCTTCCCCCTCTCCGTTTTACATGAGCGTATCTGCATGGGCCGCTGGCTGGGGCCCCGCGCTAAAGGGCAGCTGGGATTAAGGTATCACAGGCAGAGGCGCCGTGCCTCCAGGACAGGCGGGGTGGAGCGGGGGAGCCTTAAATCCCCGTCGGGGGCAAGGAGGACGGGCGGGCAGGAGGACGGGGCGCTAAGCTCCCTCATCAGTCTCTGCCCTCTGCCTCGCAGGCAGCTCTCCTCCTCTTCCTCCTCCTCCTCCTCTTCCTCCTCCTCAGGGACTCCGGAGATCAGACGCGATGGCCGATGTAATTGCCTTGTCGGATGGCGACGCAGTCTTCTCCCCTCCGCCATCTCTTCCTCCTTCTGGGAGTTGGTGTAACCAACGAGGAAATGAGATGGCAACACCAGAAAGGGAGGAAGGGTGCAAGGGACGGAGGGAAGAAGGGAGGGAGGAGGAAGGAAGAGAGGGGAGGAGGGAGGGACGGGAGGTTGTGGCCTGCTGGTGATCTTGTCAAAAAATCGCAAAGGGGCGGACCTCGGGGGGGGGTCGATGATGATTGACAGGCTCACTCAGCAGTCATGGGAGACATGCTAGGTAAAATGACACTGAATTAGTATTCTCTTCTTTGACGAATAGGTCACTTTTGTATGGGTATTGAATGCAATGCCGACTAAATATCCCGTGCTCTCCTGCTGCTTATGATGGCCCTCTAACGCCTCGACAGTGTTTCTGTTTTGCATGGGGGGTATAGGAGGGGACTGCGAATAAAAAAAAAGGGCTGGCACGACATCGTTAGCACAGGCTAACAACTGTAATCCAACCCTGACGTTCCTGTAGAGGTGTAATTTCTCCATCTTCTTGTCCCCTTGTTTGTGCAGATGTATGCGGATATTTACCACCTTTCCTCGTCCTCGCTGCAAATCTCCCCCTGAACCAGGAAATGTGTCCGTTCCCCCCCTCCCCTCCCCATTGTAATGGAACTCGTATCCCTTCACGACAACAAACCGTGAAGGATCATGAGCATAATCCAAGGTTCCTTGTTAGTATGCAAAACAATACATCATGTTGTTATTTTTTTCTTCTTCCCGTGTGTGTGTGTGTGTGTGTGTGTGTGTGTGTTTTTCTCTCTATCGCGCCGCCACCACGCCTCATTTCCGACGGAGGGCGGAAAGAATGAGAAATCTGTGGGAGATTACCCCATTAAGCAATTTGGTTCTGCCTAATGGCGGCTCGTTTGATTTGGTGGTGGGGGAGCAGCCGGCGAGAGGAGCGCGAATAAGGGATGATTGGGTATGCATGGTAGGTAGGTGTCCTGGTTTCTGGCTCTGCACAGCGGGGGCCCCTCTCCACCGTAATGAAAAAGGGTCATCCCCGATGGAGTGTGGAAATGTGTCTAATTAAAACAAAATGCTTTATCAAGAGCCCAGGCGCGTCTCTCTCTCTCTCCCGCTCTCCACTAAAATAAATAGCCGGGCAATTTCCTGAGATTCCCCTTCTGATATGCATCCTATTATAACACCAGCTCTTTAATAGGGATGTAGAGCTAATTCTCTCTCTCTCTCTCTCTCTCTCTCTCTCTCTCTCTCTCTCTCTCTCTCTCTCTCTCTCTCTCTCTCTCTCTCTTTCTGAATTTCACTTTTTTTATTTTTACAAATTACTGATGCTCCCTAATGATGGTCATCCTACAAAACACATTTTATCCTTTTCCACTAGATGGTCTCATTCCACCTGTTGTTTTAAATATCTAGGCCTATGTGTTTGGGGAGCTGACGTGTACATTCGTGTATTTTCCTATGCAAAGTTTTAGACCAGTGCAGTGGCATATTCCGCTTTAAAAACTGTGATTACACATCTTTTAACATTTTAGGCAAAGTCATGTTCCACATGCAGAATTATAAGTATTACTCAGGCCCCGTTTCCTTATTTTTTTTTCCAGTTCTGATAGCCTACTTAACGTTATGTTTATGTTACGGAATTAAGAAATAAGAAATTAATAAAAAATGTTTTATAAATGTCTTCAGCCTCTAAAATACATTATGCTTAAATAGAAATATATTGCGTTCCAATGAAAACATCTGGATGTGAGAATATCGTTCACAATCCCTTTGGTTTTGCACAGCTACAATGCAGCCATTGGAAGAGGAATTTTCCACATATCCCATTGGCTATTTTTTGCACTTAGTGAGCTATTATTGGGTGAAGGAACTGTCATTCAACTTTGTTCATACCCCCTTTGGCTGTTTTGGACTGAGAAAGCGTTGTCTGGGCGCGGCATCACATCAAACGCTACCAGTATTGTTATTGCGTGCTGTTATACATTTCAGTTGAGTCGGGATTCAGTGACTGTTTTTAGTCGGTTTGCTTGATAAGGGCGACGAAAGCGTAGTTTTTCTTGTTAGGCAAATTCTACTGGAGATTTGGAAAACGGAAACTGTGCTGTTTTTGTTTCTTACGCTGTATGTAATTATACGCCTTTCTAGGACTGAACTCCACCGGAAAGTTCGAAGTGTGTTTTTTTCGTGTGCCAGCAAAGGAAAGGGTGTTAAAAAATATAACTATGGAGGCTATTGCCAAATTCGATTTTCAAGCCACAGCGGATGATGAAATGAGTTTTAAACGTGGAACAGTATTGAAGGTAAGATATCCTTTTAACGCTATCAACCTAAGTACAATAACTCCACTATTACCCCTGTATTTCATTCATAACTTTGTCATTAATGTAGTATCTAGTGGTGACAAAAGGGGTTGAACATCGCATTGAGTTGTCCAACCCGAAAAAAAACTATTGCTTTATTGATTATTAACCCTACTGTGTAACTAAAAAGCAAAACAAAACATAGGCCCAATGGGATGGTTTCCAAATTAACTGGTCAACTTTGCCACCAGTTTTGCGATTGGTCGTTTTCAATGAAAATGTGCAATATCGTTATCATAAAAAGCATTCTTCCTATGGCATTATTTTTTTGAAAAATTTGGAATAATGTAATACAAATTTAATAATGAATATTGAAAAGAGTGATATGCAAAATTTTGCCATATCAAATGCTGAAACTTGTTACTAGTTTGAGGATTAAATGGGCAAAACAAGTGATAATTCTCCAACAGGAAGTCTCGGGTGACATCCACTTCTCCAAAATCTCTCCCCTAGCTGGACAGGGGTTTGCAGGCTGGCAGGAGTTTATTGCCACACCCCTATCCTGGATCTGGGAAATTCTTGAATATTGAATATTGACAACTGCGTCACCATTGCAGCTTGTCCTACTTTGGGTATTTGTGCTCAGTGATGCTTTTACTTCACTTAACACTGAACAAGGTTAAGATAGTATTTCAATCTCCATTCGAAAGTTGGCATTAGGACATTCGATAACTACGATAAGAGGCTTGTGAATTCATATCAGAAAACCCCAAAACACACCTATGTATACACAGCTACCTATACCGCTCACACACACATACAAACACCTCATGTACTAGTTTGTTCCATGACACTGTCTAGCACTTTTATACATCAAATGACCCAAACTCAACAGATTTGATAATTGCACTCAGCGTTTGAATAATACTCAATATGGAAAGCTTTCCATTTTAGGTCAATAGAGAGGGATTGGAAAAAGCACCAGCCTGCTTTGTCCTTTGGGGCTTACGGCTGCACTTCCAAGAACATTAAATATTAATCACAATAGCATGAGGTGTGTGTGTGTGTGTGTGTGTCTGTGTGTGTGTGTGTGTGTGTGTGTGTGTGTGT
>JAVQIZ010045185.1:0-13622 GCA_036023535.2 Galaxias brevipinnis | reverse complement strand
CAGTTTGTTTTCCTCCTCATTCTTTTTCGGTGTTTGGATTGGGGGGCTTGGGTATAAATGGGAGAAGCTGCCATGAAGAAAGATGTGCCCAAAGTGGTGGGTTTGGGCTCTGGTGTCAGCACTCATTGTGAGCTATACAATATCCTGAAAGAAAACAAAATATAGGAGAATTAATTATATAACCGGTTCTTATGTTAAGGATAATATAAAAAGATGTGTCCATTAATGGGCTCTTTGTAAAGTGTGATTAGACAGATTGGTGAGTCCAAACAGGAAAAGCTAACATACCCAGACCTAGAAGGATTGCAACCTGTGGAAGGGTTCTGTCTCGCCCTGTAAAAAAAAAAACATGTTAAGTCACACACAATGTATGTGTATGGTATTCTATCCGGTCAGACTTGCATACAGATTATCCCAGATCCGTACCGGAGCACCTCAATAGTTACAGGTGTAAGTCATGATCATGACCTTTGGAACTAACTCTGAGTTTGGCTTTAAGGTCACCTTGGCATCTCCGGGGGCAAACTGAGTACACGAAGTCTGAACGGAGAGGACCTGTAAATCATAGACACGCTTGAAGGTGGCCAAGGCCAACAACAAAGCCATCTTGAGTGACAACACCTTAATAGTAAGCCTGGGATAGTAAGTCTGGGTGCAATGGGGATCAGCCAAGACTCCCCCACCACCAAGCTGTATATATCCCCCGCCCATGGTTTGGTCAATCATCGAGGGGCTACTAATATAAACAACAGACTCTGTGACCTCACACAGGCCAGAACGGCTGGGATCAGAGCTGTAGGGGGGAAACACGTAAAGCAGCCCGTCTGCAGGCCACGCGTGCGTCAGAGCATCTACGCCCAGAGGAGCGCCTGCAGAGAGAAGTAAAGGCGACACTGGGCACTGGCTGCCGAGGCAAAAAGATCGACGGACGCTCCGAAGCGATACCAAATCTCTTGAACCACCTCCGGATGCAGGCGCCACTCTCCGGGCGGGATTTCTCCCCGGGAGAAAAGGTCTGCGCCAGTATTCAGGTGACAGGGGACATATGAGTGTCAGGTTCACTGCACACCACAGCAATAGCTGCCTGGCCAACTTGTGAAGTGTCCAGGAGCGAGTTCCGCCCTGTCGATTCACAAAAGCCACCACGGTTGTGTTGTCCGTTCTGACCAACACATCCTGGTTGTCCAGCAACGGGAGAAATAGTTTCAGCACCAGGAAGACCGTGAGCAGTTCCAGGTGATTGATGTGGAGACTGCGTTGATACGCGTCCCACACACCGCTCACCGGATGTCCCTCGCAGACGCCCCCTCATCCTGTGTGGGAGCCATCTGTCGTCACTACGCGCCTACGTACTTCAGGGCTCAATAGGATGCCTGGAGCAGCGTTCTGTCCTGCCACGCCCACATGTGGAGGAGACCCAGCGGGACTACTGCCGTCATGGAGGCCATGAGCCCAAACAGCCGCAGATACGGCCTGACTAAAACCCGTGTGCCCTGCCGAAAACTGGCCAGACGCTTGTAAAAGGTCTGGGCGTGGTCTTTGGAGAGAGAGCCGTGAATCGGAACCAATCGGATGGTTATTCCCAAGAACGTAACACACTGGGAGGGAACCAGACAGTTCTTTTCAGGGTTCAACACGAAACCAAGGGAGGCTAGACGGGACAAGAGAACACTTGTGTGCTCCATCACCTCCTCTCTGTGCACAATAACCAATTGTCCAGGTAATTGTGTACGCGCATACCCTGTTCCTTCAGCCGTGGTAGCACAGCTTCCGCACACTTGGTAAACGTTCGGGGTGCCAGTGAGAGTACAAAGGAGAGAACCTGGAACTCGAACACCTGACCTTTGAATGCAAACCTGTGGAATTTCCTGTGTGCGGGGAGGACAGAAATGTGAAAACAAGCATCCTTTAGGTCCACGGTTCTCCGCTAGAATAAGGACGAGCTCGTCTGACACAGAGGTCTCTATAATCCTCAAAAACCAAGGCGGGTTGGTCCGAAACTGGAGTCTGTACTTGCAATCCACGGTCTGTAATACCCATGTGCTTGTAGTGCATGCACACCAATGAGCCACACCCCCCAGCTAGGGAGCCCACAACCCCGAGGGGAGGGACATGAACAAGGCCGAGGCTTCATAGGGTTAATTTGATTGGGGTTCATGTAGTAGCTGCATTTGCATTGCTCTTAGCTGTACATTTGGTTAGGGATTTGCTTGTATTCTTGTTTTTATTGTTGCACCTATTATTTAGAATACAATTGACAACCTTTATAAAGTGATATTATTGTGATATTGAGGTTGTGGGTGGATCATTTCAACCTTATCGAGAAGGCTCATAGATTTTAGTTGATCTTTAATTAATTGAAGGACAGGTTTCCGACAAAATGTACGACAGATTTGTTTTAGACGTGTGTAAGGGAAAGTTTTGGCATCCTCACGGATGTTCAAGCCTACGCTGTTGTTACGATGTGAGCGAAGGGTCAGAGAGAAGGCCAGGGGTTACAAAAGAGACAGTATGTGCCTTTTGGAGACACTGAAGGCTAGCGGTTTGTGTCTTACCCATAGCATACAATGATATCTATGTGTCCTGTCTACGTGTCCTTACTCAAGCTGATAATTAACCTGTGGTCCACCACACCCAATGGGATGTTTGTTTATCTTAGACTGATATACTCGTTTCAACCATGTCAACAAATCAGAACTTACTATGTCGTTAGACTGAACTGACTAGTAATTTCTCTGTGTACAGACCTGCACTCCATAGTCATTAATAAAATAGTACTTGATAATTGCATGTTTCCTTCCCTGTTTAAATGGTTATTCTCTGTGAAAGAGTAAAAATATCCATGGCACGTGTACTTGAAAGATGTTAGAATCACAGTTTCAGTTAACAGTATAACTTGCACTATATAGTTCAGGTTGTACAATTAGATTAGATCAAGTAAATTGTGTCTAGCATTCTCTGATGTGGAGTGTACCAGAAGATAAGTGAAATCATGTCATCATATAAAGATGTTTTGTAAAGTTCCAGAGACTTGTGGAATTTTAGGTCAAAGTGCACTAAAGCTGTTCTGGTGGTGGCCTAACACCTAACTATGACATTTTCCTTTAATTTGTGAAGAAATTATGTATTTATATCTATAATTGTCTGCACATTCACATATGTTCATTAATCTATGTTCCTAACTCATTACTTTAACTTCTTAAGACATTAAGATTTGTAATGTGTACTGCTTGTTCACATAGCTGGCTATAGTTTTCATATTGAAAGTAGTTAAACATTTAAGAGACATTAGACTAATGTAGAAACTATGAGTTTGACCATGCAGTTAAGAAGTCTAAAATGAAGCCAACAAAAGTTGCATAAACGTCTTTTCTTAACGTTGAAAATTGGACCAGAAAAGACGTCATAAAAACATTCATTCTGGCTCCTCTGAGAACGTCTTTTGTACGCATGACGAAGTCGTCTTTTGGCCGACTGACGCCATTTTGCTCACTGGGTAGTAAACAAATTTTGCAAAAACAAAAGTTTAATAGTAATCACAACTTAGTACAGTAAATGTATTACATTCTGTAAGTACTGCAAGTAATACAGTATTGAATATCTGTATACAAAAATAAAAAACATACAGTAAGCCCAAAGAACAAAGAAAACTACAGTAAATGAACAGAACATTACAGTACGCTCTAAAATTCATGCAACTACAAAATCAAACTCAATGAGTGATTCATTCGGCCTCAGCATCAGGTTTTTCAGTTACTCGAATTTCATCCGAAATGACTGTTTTTAAATTTTTGGTTTTGTGTTTAAAGTTTTGAGAAAATGGGTGAAGGTTTCAAGAAATGTGTTTTAGCAATTGCAAAAAAATTTATTCTGGCTTATTGGTTTGATCACATCATTTGAAACAAGTGTGAAGAATTTTGAGTTGTGTGTAAACAATGACAACTGTGTTGAAGTTGTGTTTAACTTTTGCTGCCAGTGTTTACCATTTAACCATCATTGAATAGCATTTTCAGTCACCTTAATAAAATTTTATATTATAACAAAGGCTTATGGAGCATCATACATGAATCTACACCTTTGAATTCTCCCTTTCATTAATATTTATTACAATTACAGATTAATGTTGTACAAGAGCTAAAAAGCTGTTGATCTGCGACAGGATGAGAGTGAGGACAGTGGAGTGTAGGAGGAGCTGAACCAAGAGGCCCCCTTTGCCCAGCTGCAAACCAGCTAACCCCAGAGAAAGGAGGGGGAAGCAGGGTTGTTCAGAAAAAAACTCTTGGACAAGCCAACTTGTGAACTTCTGAAAATAAAAAATAATGGTATTATTATTCCCCCCCTTGGAAGTATAAAAATAGGGGGGGGGGGGGGAGCCTGGAGAGCTATTTTCCCCTATTTTCTTTTGTTGTTGTGCATCTTATCGCTGAAGGAGCAGACACACTGTGGTAAACCCTCCTTTCGGGGAGATGCTGGTCTTTGTCTCAGGACTCATTTTCAAGGACGCGGTAAGACTGGCTCTAAGCATTTCTAACCTTTACGGACTGTCATTTTCTGTCATTCTGTATGTAATCCACTGTTAACTGGGTTTTCATTACTTATTCTAATACATTCATAAGTTATTAATCATATTATAGCTATAGATCTTTATTTTTCATGTTTAATTCGTTTTTATACGTTCCACTTCCAGTCCCTGCTCGTCGGAGACGGATATAGTTTTGTTATTCTGAATTTAATTAACTGTTCATGAGTTTAACTAAGTATTTCAATCTAGTTTTCCTCCCAATAAAATGAAACGATATTAACTTCATGTTAATCGTTGATAATCCTATTACCACCTTAAGGTATCTGAACCATTCTGACGGAAGCTGTTTTGAGTCAGCCTTTGAGTCTTTTTTACATTTAATTCAGTTACTGTAAATATTTCCTTGATGGTATAATACATTTTTCTGTACTTATGGTAGTAAAGTGAGAGCATATTGAATTCATACTGTAACTGTAGATGACTCTGGATATTAATCTACTTAAATGCGCTTAGAAGCTATGGG
This sequence comes from Galaxias brevipinnis, assembly GCA_036023535.2. Taxonomy (NCBI): domain Eukaryota; kingdom Metazoa; phylum Chordata; class Actinopteri; order Galaxiiformes; family Galaxiidae; genus Galaxias; species Galaxias brevipinnis. The sequence continues at coordinate 8,577 of JAVQIZ010045185.1, read as the reverse complement.
TTTCTCCCACTTAAATCTTTATGTGCGGCCCAGTAGGCTGTAGCGGAGGTGTATGTTCTGTGGCACGAAACTAAAACAATGCGTCAAAACGGTACTAGTGTGAAATTGACAATAGTGTTGCGGAGCAATCTTGCAATGTCAAAGTGGCATCTGTGTGATGCTTATTTTCATTAGCAGCGGAGGACTGTTCATCACTTATGGCTTAACGTTAGCATAATTTTTGCATCATTATTTGACCAGTGTAAGAACTTGGAAAGGCACTATCGTATGTTTATTCTATTTAGAAGAAAAATCTGTATTTACACACCCGTGATATAGTCTCCACTATGTCTAGCCCTCAGACCTACACCCCAAAACCCACACCACCAAACCAACAGCTTACTTCCACAGGAATTACTGGCAGGAACACACATTTTTTTTATTTGCCTTTCTAGTTACATATTATCATTTTTAAAAACACAAGTGTAAGGGACACTTTCTCAGGAACAAATGAATAAATAAAAATATGAAATACATCAACTTTCTTTAAGCCCACTTAAAGGGCCCATAATGTAGACAATCATACATGTTTATTGGCTTCCTTAGAGTCTATGAAGCACGTTATAATGTATTTGAACTAATAAAAAAATAAAAAAATTGTATTAGTTAATCTAGGGTGTCTGTTTCTTCCCTTTCAACTCGCATGCCGTTTTCAGTGGTGAACGCGAGTTTACGCCCATTACTTATTAACATTCATTAGCTGAATTATGTTATTGGCTAGGGATAGTAACATTCTGCTGTTTTCATGGTTGTGGCTGGAATAGTTTGACCTTACTTATGCTAGCCTGAGTCCATGATTGACCAATTAGATTGACTTCCATTGTCTACATCACAAATTGCTGCAATTCAGAACAGCTTGTAAAATGGGGTAGATGTGTTGTCAGAGGTCAACTAGAGAAAACACACAAGGCACAACATTTTACTTTCTCATGTTGTTGGTGCAATCCCTCTGAGTGATAATGCTAGACACAGAAATATTCAAAATCTTACATTAGAGCCACTTTCAAAATCAATGAACCTATGAACAGTAGACAATCACCTGTTATAAACTTTATATATGTTATAAACAAGGACCTTTAAACTGTATACCTTGGAACTACTGCCTAACACTTCACTTTTGACATTATTAACTTCTATTTAAACAATATTTATTAGGTACTTGAGTCTGATGACAGATCACTTGAGCCTACATGGCTTCGGAAGGGAATGTTTGGTTCTCAAAATCCCCCTAAATTATATATAAAATGTGTTTTAAGGTTAACCTCACCTAAAGTATAATCAAATTCAGTATGTCACTTCCTAATTACGTCTGGGACCACAGCTGGCTGCAGACCAGCCCAGGGATCCTGCATCATACAGGGGCTGTAGTACTTCTCAATACCATTTTTCCACATGTTGCTGTCATGCGAAGGCTGTGTCCCAAACCCATGAGTAGTATGATGAGAAACCTTTGGGAAGAGAAGGAAAATCACATAAACACAATACAAACTGCTAATCTTGAGATACTTATAACTTTATTTTCAATGAATTGCTTGCACGCGCACCTCGTGGTTATGCGAAACACAAGGCCATCTAGGGTGACACTTGACACTGTTTATGATCAAATCCACAAATGCTGATGCTCCAGATACTCAACTAGCATAAGGAAGGCCAATTTTATTGCCTCTTTAAATCAGCATAACAGTTTTCAACTGTGCAAACATGACTGCCCAAGGTTTTTCTAATGATCAACTAGCCTTTTAACACAAACTTGCATAATAACACAATGTGTCACTAGAGCAGGGCTGCACAGTGCAACAGTTTTGGTAGCATATGCTACTAAAAATTATTCGGTGCGAATAGAATGTATCGTGAGTGGGATGTGCTGGTATCCATTCATTTTAACAGAACACTACAAACTACGGCAGCTAACAACCTTAGAGCATACAAGAAGACAATACAATTCAGACAACCAAAATTCAGACACCAACCAAAATGATGAAAAGGTTATTACTAGTTAACGTAATGCTCTGCTCTGACTGCAGCTTCTATTGACGAGCAAGTGGTGGTTGTTGAGCCGGAGAGCGTTTTTGCATGCTGCGCATATCTATGCGAAAGGTCACGTCACCTAAACCTTTTTTGCCTGTTAACCAGTTGCCGACTGTTAAATTCATAAGTTAGCCAATGAATGTTTGCTGTGACTACAAGCTGTAGGATGAGAATATATTTTAGATAAACATCTTTGAAATTGTTAAGGCCTATGTTATGTAACCTATAGTTAAGATTAGCCTACAGCAAAAAATTATATAGGGATTTTTTGGGCATATTGGCTCTGCACATGCTTATAGTAGCCTATATTAAAATACCTACAAAATAGGTGAAAGAGAGTAATACGTCCACCAATATTTGGTGTCCGTATTGTTTGTATTGTGTATGTGTATGTGGAGTTGTCTTGTCTTCCTTTCTGTTTTCCCTTCATTCAGATCTACCGACCCACTTAACATTAGTTCCCTCCCCCTCATCACACACCAGGCATCCATTGACGGACCAATCAGGAGACAATCCATCTACTTTTAAACTCTTCTGCCCGGCAGTCTCGTCATAGCGAGATAGCCTTGTATTCTGTGTTTGGTTAGTTGTGTTTAGAGCTCACTCTCATTCGCTAAGGTTTACCCTTTTGATCTGCATATTCTATGTCTGTTAGTGGGTTTATCCCAGACTGCCATTTGTTTGTAATCGAGTGCTAACTAGGGCTGCATCCAAATACCCATACTAGCCTACTATTACAGTAAGCCAGAAATAGATTTAGTATGTCCCACATAGTATATCAAATGTAATAAGCCCAAAATACCATGCAGATATTCCGTTTGTTTGTACTTCTCCATTTGATCCTTCGTTAGTTTCTGTATTAGATACAGATACTTTTGTTTTGTGTTTCCCTCAGCCCTTTTTGATACGATACTGTGTTTATTTAATTCGTTACCCGTTTTTCCCCCTTTTGATCCTGTATTCGATACAGCGTTTATTTTGTTCATTGCCCTTTTCCCCCCCGTTTAACCAGTACTCTGTACTGTGTTTTGTTTGTTATATTTCCTAACCCTGTTTTGCCAGTAAGCTGTACTGTGTTTCTTTTTCTCCCGGAGCTCGGCTAGTTTAGATACCCAAGGGTTTACATTTTACGCATCACATAGTGTATTCTCTGTTTAGAACCATTCGTTAAATACACCCCGTGTATTTTATGATAGCAAGTGTGTATTAGGTAGCTTAGCTCTTTTGTTTGTTTCTTTGCTTTGGCACTGTTCATTTAGCCGTGGTATCCCTTTTGACCCTGTTAATAAATACACTTAGTTTTTACATTCTTGGATTGTGTTTGTGTCCACATTTCACTCCGCACGGCATTCTCTGGCAAGTGTTCGGACCTTCAGTGACCTAGTTAAGCCTTACAGCTGAAGGGACGTAAAAGAGATAGACATGAAAAAACTACAAAAGTAGTTTTGGTTTTTTTGACTAATAAAACATGTGTTTACTGTCCACCTGTTTGTGTTACAAAATTTTTATTTGTGCTACTGAAATCTTTGCTAGCACTGCTGCTACCACCTAAAAAAGTATGGCATACAGCCCTGCATTAAAACACTGGAGTGATGGTTGCTGAAACAAGGGTCTCTGTACGCCAATGTAGATATTCCACAGAAAATCTGTCGTTTCCAGATATAATAGTAATTGACCACATTAGCAATGTCTAGACAGTATTTCCGATCAATTATATTTAAAAATAATACATAGGATACGATCAGAGATGAGCAGTATTTTAATTAAAAGTATTTCAAATCCGCATTTTAATTACTTTCAAGTAAGAACCTACCGATACTTTGCGAGACAGTTACATCGCGACGCAAATATGTGACGATTCAAAAAGGTAACATGAAACATGAATTGCGATACAAAGTGCCCTTAAGCTAAAAGTTGGCTCGTTCGCAAGTGGTTTTATGTATACTCTTTGTGTTGTGATATCTGTCATAGCTATATATGGTATATATATATCATGATGGCCATACTGTGTGTAAAATGCAGTTTAATAAATGGGTAGTTGTTTCTGCGGTCTCTAGGACAGCTGTCCCGTTCACAGGCTGGCATAGATGGCTGTGTGTGATTTCGGAATATGATCATTATAATGTCAGATTGTTATTGAAAATGTATAGACTTGTAAATTGGTTTTCATAATTCATTCCCTATCTCAGAAATAACAAGCACTGAGTACTAGCTGCTGATATAGAAATAATGAAAGGAATCTTTTCCAGTCATAATTTGTCTATAATATCATTTTATTTTTATATTGTGACAAAATCATATCGCAAATCCAGTATCGTATTGATTCGTGAGTTGAGTGTACCGTTACATCCCTACTTTCCAGCATTTCGTCATTTGTATATGATAAATCTCAAAAAAGAAATTGGTAATTTGTAATATGTTACTTCTTGGAGCAGTATTTTGTATTTCAAAATACCTTCAGCAGTCAATCATCTTGATATAAAAGGGAGATTTTTTTCCCCAGCAACATTCAAGTCACCACTTAATATTGTAGTAGAATTTTACACAGTACCTAAACAATTAATCCAAAATACTTAATCAGGAAGAGATGCCCATTCTGGGAGTAGTCTATTGCATTTACATTTACATGTCACCACGCTCTCGTTGGGACACTTGAAAATTCAAATGCAATCTGTCAGTCCTCTTATCAAGGCGGGTCTTTAGTTTAGATGTCAGTTCCTCGTTTAGTGACTTGCTTCATTAACCTTACAAGTTTTACAAACTGGTTGTTGGAGGTGCTATTTCGCAAGTCCTTAGTTTTAATTTTGTGCCGCAAGTTCTATGTTTTTGCATTTATTAAAAGAAGTATATTTATTAAAATCTCTCACTAATTATTCACAATGACAGCTCTGAAACGAAGAGAATATTGACACAAAATGCCCACTGGAGCCTTTGAAAATGCAAATGTAAATGGGATGATTGCATTTTCATTTACATTTTGTCTCAAATAACACATACAAATTTGGAAAGTGATAATGTTACTGTGGAATTGCATTTGCATTTTCAAGTTTACATTTTCATTTGAATGAAGTCCGTTATGGGCTTCCATATTGCAGCATTTGAAAATGGGTCAATGACGGAATAGGACTTTAAATTGTCAAATTTTCAAATACGAAAAATAAGGATATCTTTAACAATTGTTCAAACATTTGTAATGTTGTGTACACATGCACTTATACAAAAACATAATTTTATGTGAATTTAGTGTTTTTTAGGCAAGATTAATAGGACATGGCCTTAACAAGTGTCATGTGGTGATACCGTGATTTATCTTACAATTAATATATTTCATTAACATTTTAACAAGATATCAGTAACAGATTAAGATGTTTGGGATAAAAGTGTTTGCATTTATTTTGAGTTTCTTTAAATCATGATCATTTATCACATTCTATAACAGCACAGTCTCCCTCCTTATGTAATTAACAGACCTATTTTTCCTGTAAAACCCATAAAACCGATACAAAATGTATACAGATAGTATGCACTTAAGCATTCTGTACCAGTGATGAACATTTCAGCCTCAAACATTTGATATTCTATTTTGAATTTAATACAATTATAGCTATTATTGGTTAGACCACATGATAAAATGGTCGCACCAAATGATGAGAAGGCAACATGTGGTTACAATTATATTTAAAAATATCAATACACAATAAATTTCAAATTGAATAAACCAGATTGTATTACAATTTCATGAACTCTTAGACATAAACATTTTTATAAACATTTAATTAAATCTAATCACAATTTTTTTTTAAATGTTCCACGCACCTTAGAGGCTTTGTGATGAACTACAATGTTTCAGATCATAAACATGTCACATAAATCTCATAAAAAAATATTAATTTAAAAAGTGCAACACAATCATAGCTTTGTAGCTAATTATACAATGTAACTATACAATACATTCCATTACAATTATCACATGTATAATTTTTTTGTTCATGGAGGCATTTCTTTAACCCCAGGCATTTACAAACTTTGCCCAATCTTGCTTTCTCAATTTAGAGTTTCGTGAGGTTGCTGGCTCAGGTTCTGTGACTACAGCACGCACATCTTTCATGAAATAGAAAATTACATATGGAGTTTGTGGCCACATGAATGAATTCTTGTCACCAGACTGCCGCATGCTGCTAACCTGCACTTCCTCTCCCACAACCTTAAGGACCTGGCCTACATATGGTAGCTCATCATAGGTCACTATGACAAACTTACCACATATATCTGGAACACTAGTTTGTTCTTTGGTGGCTCAGGAGTTCTTGAGAGATTTTGGTGCACAGTATCTCCCAGGTCTATCGTTACTGGCCTGTAACAAGGGCATAGAGTTGTTTCTAAGCGCTTGCAAAAGCATGACACCTCCCTGTGACCAATTTGAGCAGGCTGTGAAGACAACACCTGGTGTATCTTGAAGGTGCCCTTCACAGCCACCAAAATGCAAGCCAGCAGCTCGTCACATTTCGACACTTTCTTTGCTTACCCAACAGTGAGTAATATTTGAGCCAGATTTTTTTCGAGCATCTCATATAGGTCCAATGGAGTCTGAAGCTCACCTCCTCGCTGAACGTAGAGATCATCATCTCTCTTTATTGCCCCACCAATGCCATCCGGGGTACCTTTGCCATGGGACCTTTCTGAGTAAATCCATGTCACATTTTTAAACCCAGAGAGGAAAGGCACAGTACTGAGAAGGTAAAAGTTGTTTTTATTCCGGTATTGTGTAACCGGCCCGTCACTAAGAATGTGCAGAGTGGTAATTTCTGGGAAGGTTACCCTAAGCTCTGTCAAAATGGGCTGTAGATGTGCCCACACGGCTCGCTCGTCATGACGGAGGCTGTCAGATAGTGTCGCATAACATTTAGTGCCATGGATAGTGTACAGGACTGCTGTATGGATTGTAGTCTGCTTTCTACTGCCTCCAAAATGATAAGCCTGGATTTCTGTGTTCATTTTACAGGCATAAGTCTCAGAAAAATCAATGTGGAGAGCAGCTTCAAACTCTCTGATATTTTGTTTTAGGTAATGGAACTGCTCTGCCTGGTGGATCCAATTGAATTGATGTATAGCTAAAAGTTCAAGTTTTTGAGTGAATAGTTCAGTAAGGTCTTTGATTGTGCCTGTCTGTGTTTTGTTTTAAAATATTTGCATAGGTTTTATCTCCATTCGTTCAAGTTACCCGCTTCCATTGCTCCAAGAAACCTCAGTACTGTCAGTTTCAGGAAATTCAATTTCATCAAAGCAGCACTTCCTACATACACGACCCATGCATTCTTTGTTTTTAGGGTCACACACAATCAAACTCAGCAGCTCTGAGATGCTGCTTGTTTTCAACAGCCCTCTGCTGTAGAGTTTGTTTACTAACAGGTGGACATTTTCATGGTCCATACATGCACATGTGTCTCGATCCCTGAGCTTTGACTCTGTGATATAAAATGGTCGTCTCCTTGCAAATTGCCTGTAAGACATACAGAGAACCTTTTCCATCTCGGTGTTATACTGTGCATGGAGCTCAGTGAGGGACCTCATGAGAACTCTTCTTTGTTTTTTCTCTTTATATTTGGTGATTGTGTCTTTCTTTCCAGCTAAAAGACGACTGTTTTCATCTCTGGAAAGAAAATTGATTACCGCTTGTTTTCTCTCTGCGGACAATTTCTTACACCCCCTTGGCTTGAATTTTACACTTAGTATTTGTTTTGCCATTACCCTCTTCTCACCCTGTCTTACTTTATCTTTTCCTTTTCTCAACTCTGCTATTCGTTTCCTCAGATGTAAGACCTGTTTTCTCAGTTTACACTTCTGTCTCTGCAGTCTTTTGCAACGTTTCTCTGCTGAGGATTTATTATTTATCTGATCTCTCTGTGGTGTGGAGGACACTTGTGGATTAAAATGTTCATTCAGAGGTATGGGGTCTACCACTGCTTGACCTGCTTGTACTAGGCTTAGATCTACATCTGCCAGAACTGGCGGAGTGTTGTTCATAGATGGTGGTGTAAGGTCTAACACAGCATTCTCCATCTTTTTCCTTTCCCTGTAACTTCTGGATGCAACCCTCCATTTATCTCTCTGCTTCTTCCTCTCTCTCTCTGACAGCTCCCTTGACTTCAAATATGTTATCTTTCCCTGCTGTTTTCTTTTCTGATAGCTGAAACAGTGTGTTAATATCATGGCATATGAAAAGGTGTATAGTAAATTACATTTTAGACCAATGTTAACAATAGAAAGTTCAGCATAATACAGAAAATATCCTCCCAACATAACAGTTAGAAACACACTAGTGTAATACGTACATCATGTTACATTAAGTAGCACTTTTGTATACCTTTCTTTCCTTTTAGCAAGGTACTCCGCTCTTGAAGCTGGGTCGGAATTAACACGCTGCCTGTGGCGAACGTTTTTTTCTTTACTTGTGAGTGCCATCTAGAAAATAGGTTAAAGTAGTTATAAATGATTAATAAATGCGTAATT
>JAVQIZ010045181.1:0-14810 GCA_036023535.2 Galaxias brevipinnis | reverse complement strand
ATTTATTAATCCTTAGAGTAGAAGCAGAGTGCTGTTTTGTCTGAATCTATGGTACGTTGTGTGAGAGAAACAGGCTGGCCCCCCTGGAGTGTTCACCAGGGCCATTTTGGGGCCTGTTCTCTTGATCTTATCCAAAGAGGGGGGAAGATTCTCTGATTGGTTCCCCTACATGGGAGTCTCATTGTTGATAGAGTACAGTACATAAAACAGCACTGTGGGGTGGTATACTTGGTATTCAGCTTGTGATTGTGTGACATAATCCTTCCCATAATGATATACTAATATTGGGACCTGTAGAGGGCAACAGAGAACATTATTCAAAAAAAATTTAAGATAACATAAAGCATACAAATGAACATTTGACCCACAGTTTACAATCACATCACTTGGGTACTTTTGGGTAATTTGCGGTATCTGTGCTATCATGTTTTGGATACTTTGGGTTGTTTTGGGTGTCTGTGCTGACATGTTTTGGGTACATTTGGGTTGTTTTGGGTCTCTGTACTGTATTGTTTTGGGTACTTTTGGGTTGTTTTAGGTATCTGTACTGTGTTGTTTTAGGTACTTTTGGGTTGTTAAGGGTATCTGTACTGGCATGTTTTGGGTACTTTTGAGTTATTTTGGGTATCTGTACTGTGTTGTTGTGGGTTGTTTGGGGTTGTTCTGTGTGGTATTGGATGGTTTTCGCTACTTTTGGGTGGTTTTGGGTACTTTTGGGGTGTTTGCGCAGTTGTAAATCGGACAGAAACTAGCAGGCAATGGGTGAAAAAAAGGGGATTTTTTTATGGCAAGTTCAGCAACAAACCCTGCCAAATGAGACCAAAGTCCAAAGTTATTTGTTAACTCCAGTACAACGTCAATGCCTCAGTCAGGGCACTGATGGTAGGATTAGCCCAAACAGGTTTTTATGGTGGTGGGAGGAAACCGGAGCACACAAAGGGAACCCAATATACAATACAAATATGGGGAGTACATGCAAACTCCACACAGAAAGGACCTGGATTGGCCAGGGTTTGAACCCAGGACCTTCTTACTGTGAGGCATCAGTGCAAACCACTGAGTCCTTTCCTTTTAGAGCTTTTTGGTCAGGAAAACCATGGAACGTCAATAGACCGCCATTGTTCTGTGTCACTAACATAAACATGTTCAATGACACTACCTGCCTGGGCCCTCTAAGATAACTTTTTTGGGGCAACCGTGACTTTTAACCAGGGAAGGGTGGATCAATTCTGAAATGATAGAAGTTTATTTTTGAAAATCGATACTCACGTAACAATATCGATGCCAAGTGTTTGCTTTAACCAGTATTTTTTTATAATCATATTTCTATTAGATTTATGCTAGTGAAAAAACAAATGTTGTAGTAACTTTGTATCAAACAAACTACTTCTTATTCCACCCTGTCTTCCCCATCAATGCATTTTGTGCAGCGCGTTGCAGTCAGTCAGTCACGCATTTACGAGACAGATGTGCTGTGGTGGCAATATGGCCTTTCTAACAGGCAGACAAAACCAAACTCAAAAGTATTATTTGTGGTTCAGTATTCACTTAGGGTATTTGATTAGTCTAGATGATACGTTGAAATGCTTAAAGCTTGAAAAAACTTGTAGTTTAACTGAACATTTCTGGAACATTGTTGAACTTAAGTTCATAATTACTACTATTTAACAGAAGACAATGATAATTTTGGCAGTTTATTTTAAACTACTGTAATGACTTTCAAATATATTGTTATGACCGCATTGCCCTCTTTTAACAGTAGACATCACAAATATATCCCCCTTTTTATAAACACAAGAAGACTTTCAAATGAATCTCTATCGGGACACTTGACATAATATCGCTTGGTTTCAAATCGAAAACAAAATCTGTGGATATGCCCATCCCTACTTTGAACACTGTACTCATTAATGACTACCCCTCCAATTGCTGCAGGCTATATGTGGTAGTGCCGGCGCCATCCACAGTGCACGAGCTTGAGCTCTGGCATGGATAATGTGGAACGCAATGTCGGTAAAAACCCGATTTTAAAACGTTAAAAGTAAAACCAAACAGCAGTGCTTAGTTATCTTTAATTCTTGTCATTTAGAGATGGTCAAGTGACAGTTCCAATCTACTAACTAGGTCTACATGCAGGAGAAGCTAGCTTCAAAAACATTAAAATGTTTCCATTTATGGGACATTTTAATCAGATAGAAAATGTGACTAATTTGCGATGAACTACGGACACCCATGCAATTAATCACGATTACATGTTTTAATCGCTTGACAGCCCTAGTGTCAGGATCCTGCACCCCTGACGACTTTTTGCACCTGTGTCTCCCCCTATGTATTTAAGTTGCCTTCCTTGCCCCAGTCATCTGTTCCATTATTGTCTTTTGCACATTGTGTGAACTTCTAGTAAAGAGTGTCTTCGCTACTAAGAGCTCAGTTGTTATTTTCTCTAGTTAAGTTCAGTTCTTGTTAGTATTGTTTTATATTCTGCAAGTGGGTCACTCAGTCGGAATACTTGACACCTAGCAACGATACATTATTTATTCAACGTTCGTATAATTCAGAACTTGTCTGCACATCCGAAGTACAATATTGCTTGTTTTAAATAATTGAATCGCCACTTTTTTGTAATGTTAATTGTTTATTAAAATTTTTTTTTGCTTGAAGGCTACATGCCACTGTTTTTTGTAATGTTTTTAAAAAAATTAGTGTATGATTAAATGTATTGTTTAGTTTTTCCCTATGGTATCGAATTGGGTATCGAATCGTGGAATTTCACTGGTATTCGTATCGACTACTACAGTTCTGGTATGGTGACATTCCTTGTCCCTATCACATTTGAACCAGTACGCAACGGTACCTTCGGTACTTTACTTACACATTCTGAAAAGAGTACTTTAATGTCTTAGTAATAAGGTTCAGTTTTTAAGTGTTTGTCTAAAACATAGCTATGTAAATTGGAAAAAACAATTACTGATGAAGTAAGTGTGTCTGTAGTATTCTTTTAAAGGTAATACCTAGTAATTTCTTAAGGTATGCACATTTTTTGTGTTGGGGCAATTAAATAGGCTACACAAGATAATTGAGACTCAAAATATACATTGAAAGGATTTTTATGCATTGTTTCATCTTGAAAATTTTACTAATCATATAAACTCACTTCACTTCACTTCATTTTGTTGTCAGCTACACTGACTTTCATGTTGATGAGAGGGAAAGATTTTGTGATGTGGTTTTTGTTTCTTAATATGTGATTCATACACTGTTATCGCAAAATCATATTCTTATGTGATTGTGTCGTATGACGCACACATCTTGTAATCACAAAGTCATCTCCTCCTTCTTCTGAAGCCTATTTTTGGCACCTTAACTACGCCCGCAGTTTTGACCCAATCGATTCCATTCCAGTGCCCACATGTCTTGGGTATTGCAGTCCAGTAAGTGTGTATACAGCTAAGTGATAGGTAATCGATTTTTGGCCCCGTTGAAATGACTGGGGAGAGGATTTTGACTGGAAGAGTTTTCACGGGCATATACCACCATCTAGCATTGGTATTATTTATTTGCAAGTTGTTATGTTTGTATAGGCTACTGAGTGTCTTGGCTACACCTAACTCCAGTTAACTGCATCAATGAATGACTCTGTCTGGTTATTTGACATGTATACACGGCGTGAGAAGTGGGATTGCTAACTCATAAATAACAAAAACACTGTGCCAACAGTTCAGGATATCTGCACGAATGTGCCTGTGAGTATATCTAACTGTATTGCTAATTATGCCATAGTGAGTTAGCTAGTTTCTAGGTTAGCATTATTATTATTTATTTTATTTATATAGGGTTAACCGACTGAGACCTGAGGCCTATACTACAAAGCGAGGTAACTGGCTTACCCCGGTAAGTTCGGGAGTAATTTTGTGACGTTTAGGGTAACTTCCCGATAACCCAAACTATAAAAAGTGGGTACCCGTCTGCTGCTTCAGGAGACCCCTGGGCCAACCAAGCCCGAAAGGCCTCCTTCTACAGTCTGATGGCTTCCTTCACCGCTGGTGTCCACCAGCGGGTTCGTTGAAGAAAATTTGTTGCAGAAAATCGTAATATTCCAGGTGTTATGTGAAAATGATGTTCACTTTTTCATAAAAGCATGAAACTTGATACACTTGTACAGTATGGGTCCCTGAACATTTTCATAAATGGAGCAATTGCAAAAAAACAACAACTTGTGGTTGCCATGGTGACCATTTTGCTTTCCGCCATTACCAAATGATGTATTTTGCATCTTATGTCTTGAACCAAACATGATAGAACATCACAGAATAGGTGATGTCTACCCATATGTTTTGATGGTCAATGATTACAATGATAGCATATACAACATCATGAACGGTTTAGGTGAATAGGTGATGGTGAATTCAGTGACATTGAGAGTGTCGAAAAACGTTTTCATTACTCCTGAACCAGACTACTTACAAAAAAAAAAATGAACCCACTTTTTATATAATTTTTACACCAGAAATCAAATGGAAAGGTAATTTAATGTACAACAACTCTTTCTTGCTGAAAAATAGGCAAACAACACATTTTAGGCTCATAACGATATAACTTTAACTATTTTAACCCCGTTTTTTGTGTTCCGTTGATTACATTTTTTTGCACAATGTTTTGTTTTTGAGTATTTATTTTGCATAATGTTCTATTTATAGTATTGTATTGTAACAGTCCTGTGTGTACTACTGTATATTTTGGTGCTGAAACTACTTCAATTTCCCTCTAGATAAATATAGTCTATCTATCTATGATGCAAGGTTATTAAATTCCACTTAATTGTCATGGTAACTACGTTTTGCTTACTGATAACCATTTGCCATGGTAACTGCTTATTTTTAAATGATTACTGCTACTACACATTTCAAAGATCAACTGTCACCACTCATCAAGACGATTTTACATCTGATATGTATTATCATTATTATTATTATTATTATGAACTGGAAATATTACGTGTAACTACATTGATAGTTTCATGCTGATATTATTGTTTTCTCAGTGGTGGTACTATGTACAAACAACAAACTATGAGGAAAGGGGGAAGTGATCAGACATGCGTGTTTGAACCCCCTCTCAAAATACTTACTCCCACTTGTGTATTTCACACCTCAAAAAGCAGTGTGGAAAGTTAATGGTGAAGATCTCTTTGCAAGAGGCTCGATTTTACGAGACCAGCTCCTGCGTCACTTGTACGTCCTTGAGCTTGAGGAGCAGTGTGCACCAAGTCCTGAATACCGAGCTGCAAAACTTATGAGCTGTCTACAGAATGATGAGGAGCTTGGGAAATGCTTGGCCTTTTCCAAGGTTTCACTTGAAAATAAAGGATTCTTCTCGTTTAACTTGGTATACAGTTCTCATATCACCTTGGAAGATGCCATGGCGTGTGCTTATCGGCTTGGAACAGCTGAGTAAATGAAGGATGCTGCCCTCTCCCTGCATAACATCATCAAGAAGGCCTTCCTGGTGTCCAGTGTGCTGCCCTGGCCACCCACTGCAGATGAATTACAAAAGCGAGCAGATAAGCCATTGCCTGAGGAGCTTGACCGGTTCCTCACCCTTGTCTTGTCTGGTGCCAGTGATTCTAAGAGTGAGAAGACCCACTGACTTGTACTTTCAATCAGGACAAGACCTCTGCAGAGCAGTGACAAACGGCGAGTGGAATCTTCCGAAGCAGATACTTCTTTGTGCCACAGTCCGTCATTTGTACCGCAGCAAGCAGCTGACCACCATTCTGCAGAGACTGGGTCACTGCGAGTCGTACGATTTTGGGCTGGAGATGGAGACCGCCATGGCCAAGGCCATCGATGAAGGGAATGAAGTGTTCCACGGCGAGTGGAGTACTTTATTGATCTGTGAGAAGATCTGTATGCAAGTCTGACAGGATAGAATACCATATGCATACATTGTGTGTGACTATCAACGTGTTTGTTTTTTACAGGGCGAGACAGAACCCTGCCACAAGTTGCATCCTTCTAGTTCTGGGTGAAGGTAGCTTTCCCTGTTTGGACTCACCAATCTGTCTAATCACACTACAAAGAGCCCATTAATGGACACATCCAGGGTGCTACAATTAGTATCCTCAACATAATCAGTTATTCATGCTCACAAACATTCTGACAGAAACAAAATATTACACTTTATTAGTCCACATTGACATCTGTCAGCTTCATTTTCACTGTTACACTCTTATCACTTAACAACATTGTCATGTCGATTCAGGTATAAAGGTATTGTGCGGCTTATGTGAATGTACCAAATGTCATAAAAACAAAGTATAAAAAATAAAACATGTGCTTCTGAAGATACTGACATCTGAATAGTTCAATCATAACGTAAACAAATCACCTATCACACAAACAGGAACTTATGTGATGCAAGGGTAATAAATTGCACATAACACAACCAAGCCAACGTGAAATTAAGTGTTTGGCATTTAATCACTTTGTAGCTCAAACCGGCCTAAGAACCGCTCTGTTTACGCGTCACTCTCCTCATGATGCTTCTGCTCTTTAGCACTTTCCTGTGTTAGAAAATCCACCATACAATTTGTTTTCCTCCTTTTATTCTTTTTCGGTATAGGGGTTGGGGAGCTTGGGGTAAAAATGGGAGAGACTGCCATGAAGAAGATGTGCCCAAAGTGGAGGGTTCGGGCTCTGGTTTCAGCACTCATTGTGAGCTATACAACAAAACATATGAGAATTAATTACATGCCAGAACTGGATGATATGGCCATGTGTAACGTATAACTATGTTAACTTGATTTCTGTGAAACAAGGAGGTGTCCATTATCAAAAGATCAATAATAATAAAAAATGCCAGGTGGTTTGTTCAGATTGATCAGATTTAAAACAAAACAATGCTATTGCTTGGGATAACTGTAAACTATAAGGGTGACAAGCCCAGATTATCAAAATAACAGGTATATTTATTTTATTGCCTGGAGGACAGGTGAATCATTCTGAAAATACCATGTGTTCAGGTGGGGTTTTTCTATCTTTACCTCCCTTCCCCGCATTAACGATATCATCACAATGACAATTGCCATTTGTCTGATGGAGGTAGAAAAGCATGAAAGCTCACGGTTCGTTCCAAACTTATGTTCACACTATCAATCGATCAAACAAGTTATCAAATAAAGAACACTGCTTCATAACATAACCAGGCCACTTCATCATGATCAAAAGCAGTGCTCTGTACTGTGTAAGCAAGAAATCGGTACCCTGCCAGTCTGCACTGACGTTAGAGGAGCAGAAACAAGCGCAGCAACTTCGCTGCTGGACCGGAGTTAAATTCGTGCATATTTCATATCGATATGCTATCATAGTGGGGAAGTACAACATAGAAATATGCACAAATCAGCCTGTGTTGAAACGTTATCTAACTAGCTAGAAACAATAGCAAACTAGCGACCTTTTTATGCTTTTATGCTATGTTATAAAGAAAAGGTCTATAATAAATTGAAACAATATTAAACCAAGAAGAAACGAGGGTTATCGTAATTTTTTACTCTTTATTAGCAAAGAAAATACTTACATTTGTGGTTTTCTTTTTTTTTACCAGTTTAGTATGCCTCTGTCTTGCCGGTGATTCGCAAGGCTTTTTGGGAGATTTCTTATAACCCTCGTTTTCAAGTGTGCCTTTGGAAAATCTCCGTTTCGAGGGCTACTTGGCCCTTCCCCTAACCCTTAGCCCTCGATCACAAGGGAATTGGGACAACAGTAGCCCTATGCGTGAACACGCAAAACAAAGGGTTAGGGCTAAGGGTTAGGGCCAAAGGGGAGTAAAATAGGCAATTGGGATTGGGCCTTGGGTTTTTCCTCCGACCATTGTTGTTTAGACTTTAGATCCATAATAAAAAAAAGTTTAGAAGCACAAAAGACAATTAATAATTTTGCTGATGTTCTGTTATTTTAACAAAATGGCGGGCAAAGTTTTAATTTCAAAAGGTGAATAATCCCGCCCCCAGAAACTGACGTAAGCGATGCTTAGTTCTAGGCCAGCAAGTTGTTGGGGCAAGCCTGAAATCCGTTTTCCTGGCCGATAGCCAGCCCTTTTGCGGTGGGAAAGCGAAGAACGGGTTCAATATTCGGCTCTGGCTCCAAACTAGCCCTGGAACTGCCTTGGTGGAAAAGGGTTATCGGGTACTCAACATTTCCCCAACTGGAACATTTACCATATTCTAATTTCACATACTATGCATGTACCGTTGACATACCGCATACTAAGTCAAACGTAGTATATTAGGTATGCATAGTAGGCGATTTCGAACACAGCCACTAGCTAACCAACTAGCATCCTCTGCTGGCTAGCTAAGCTAACGTTAACGCGTGGCTGACAGTAATTGGTTAAGCTAGCCATTTTATTGGTGTACATTGAGATCGGATAAATTAACTCACCACTGTCTGCCTCCGTATACAACTGATGACAGTCCCGTAAGATGCGCTCGTCACAGGACACACTGCCAGAAATCGAATCGGCGTTTGCAGCGTTTCTGTTCTTAATTTTCCCTGACATCCCGGCTAGGTGACCAAATAAGCTAGAAGGTTTAATAATAAAGTAATAACTACAAAGGGAACTATAAGACCTGATAACGTTTTGAAAAAAGTACTTTCTTTATGGTGTCACCTTGTTTGAATCGCCCCGGTCCGAATCATTTGAGGCCACGTCGTCAACTGAACTACAGTAGCGCAGTGGATCATGGGAAATATAGTTTTTGAGTAATCAAAGCTATCGCATACTACTGTGAGAAGAATTAAGCAATTCACACTCTTACATTTTACAATATAGAACATTATTTAATAATGCCCAGTGGTTACTTTGGTTTTCTCAGAAAAGTCTAATCCTTCCCATATTACCGCTTTTCAGGTCAAGGTTATCAGTGGCATGTCCAGACTTTTTTAACACGGGTGGCTCAGATCGTCACTTTCTGGAGTGCCAAACGTACTTTCTGGCATGCCAGATTCAGGACTTTGCACACCAGATGCAGCACCTGGCATCCCAGATTACATTTCTGGTGATAACAGCGCTTTCTGTCACGACAGGCAGCGTTGACCTAGCATGACTCTGCCAGATCTGGCATATTTCTGGTCACTTGCCAGAAAAGTAAAAGGTATATTTTCCCAATTTGAACATTATGTTATTTCCGTTGTAGAGTACCTTAGAAAATAATGGTGTTATGTTTAAATAAATGTCTACACCTAGTTTTGAGGTTCCTAGCCAAGTAACATTAGCGAACGGTAGGCTATATTGCCAATAGTCTAGCTGTACTTTCTCTACAAATTGCAGCAAAACAGGATACGCCATGTAGATAGTATATTTTCCCAACACTACATTGACAATTATCACGCAACTAAAGTATTATGTTTTTGGAGTAAATAGAGGCGCTATATTGCATCAGTTTACCACTCGCTGGTTAAAATGTGAAGGCCCCTGTAGGCCTTGTACAGCTACATAGTTTAGCAGCAAACAGCAGAAGCCATAGTTTTTTTTTCATCTTGATCATATAATGTTCTGCAGCTAGCATCCATACATATTCACTATCTTCTGAACATCTAACGTAGTAAGTTAATATTGTTCCTTAACTACATTAAAGTTTCGTTATAATGACGTCACAAATTGAAAGCAACTGTAATATTGAGCAAGTATCTAACAGTATTAGAACTTAGATCTCACTGACAGTATGGATAGAATTATCCTATATTCCAAATGTTGAGGTATTCAATGCAGTTATGTATTTGGGTTGTTTATTGTTACGTTCGAGTATTTAAAAAATGACAATTAAAGATATGACTATTTGCTTAACCAAAATTCCTGTATTATTCCTGTAAATTGTATTACAATTTAATATAAAGATAAGCTACACACCAAGTGTTAATTTTTACAAGTCTTTTTACATTAGGTTTAGTCTTAGTTGCTTACTAAAAGTTGTAGTTAGTTTAAAGTAATTTTTTTTGTCTTTTGTTTTGTTTTAGTCAAGATTTAGTTAGTGGTTATCAGTTTTCATTTTAGTAAATGTTTTAGTCCTAAGGGGAATCAACATAAACGGGTCTGGTGTATCTATATGGGCAATTTTCCAAAAATGGTTAAAATTGCAGTCCTTACTTAAAATAAGTATTTTGAAAAATAATCAACTTTTTAAACTTTTGTGTCTTATCTTGATAATGGCATGGTCTATTTAGGAACAATACTTTCATGGTGATACTATGCAATTATACATTTACATAATCACCATTTATATGCTACTTTCTATTGGCAGAGTTGGCTGTCCCCAACCCAAAACCCTAAATTTCAGTTGTTGAAAATTACAGTAAATTAAGTAAATTTACTTACTTTGTTTTAACAATAAGATGTATTGTTTTCTTCTAAATGGCTATTGAAAGATTTAGATATATTTTGTGAAAAAATTGTAAATTAAGAAACTGGCTATTGAAAGATTTAGATATATTTTGTGAAAAAATTTTAAATTAGGAAACTTTGTGTGCAGTGGTCGCTGGCCAGTAGAGGGCGATAGGGCGCTGCCCTCCCTGGTGGAAATATGTTTTTAAATTTATTTTAAAAATAAACTAATTACTTATTGTGCTTGTAGAAATTGCCCAAATTTGGTTGATAGAACACAGCATCCCGGTCTTCACTTCAGAGAACATTATTAGGAAAAAACTAGATAATAACGCAATGCACACAAATTAACAGTTGACCCACTGTTTTCGATCACATCACTTGGGGACTTTTGGGTTGTTTTGGGTTATTTGGTGTATATCTGTACTGTGTTGTTATGAGTACTTTTGGGTTGTTTAGGGTAACTTCAAGACTCGTTTGTTTCAACTGTACTTTGGCTCTTAAATGTGACGTTGTGTCTACCTAACACTTCTACTTGATATACTAAGTAATTGGTTGCACTCAGAAATTATTTGTAGTTGGTTTGTGATGGTTCTGTTTTGCATCTTGATGTTAGCTCTTATCTAGAAGATTAGGTCAGGGATGCACTTATTTTCTCTACCTGACTTGTAGTTTTTACCTTTATCTTTTTGTAGGCACTATTTTTGGTAAGTCGCTTCGGATAAAAGCGTCTGCTAAATAAATGTCATGTAATGTAATTTGTACTGTGTTGTGGGTACTTTTAGGTATCTGTACTGTTTAGTTTTGTTATTTGGGGTATCTGCTTTGTGTTGTTTTGGGTACTTTTGGGTTGTTTGGGGTGATTTGTATGACCCTAGTTTTCATATAATTTATAAGAAACTATTTGGTCATGAATTGGCCATTAATTTATAACAAAAATCATTGTACAGTAGTGGCCAAAATGTTGGCACCCTTGCAGAATTACAGAATAACTCCAAGTTCTCTAAAATAAGTTAAAATTGAATCATCTCCTCCTTTCTTTATTTCACTGTTAATTGTACAGTAACTTTGATTCATTCAGAACTTGCCATATTCCTTAAAATCATAAAATAGACAGAAATGTTTACAAAATTATTGACACTAGATTTAATAGTTGGTTGCATAGCCTTGGGAGAAGACTATAATGAGATTCCTACATTTCTCTACTGGCAGCTTGACCCACTCTTCTTTTGCAAACGCTCCAGTTCTCTCAGAATGGAAGGGGTCCATCTTCCAACTGCTCTTTCCAGATCTTTCCACAGGTATTAAATGGAATTTAGACTTGGACTCATTGCTGGCCAATTTAGAACAGTGCAGTTTTCTTTTGAACCATTCCAGGGTGTTTTTTATGTGTTCTGGGTCATTATACTGCTGCACGACCCATGCCCTTCTACAGAAATGCAGCTTTTCTGACACTGCATGGAACATTGCAAATATTCGAAATACCTTGGTGATCTCCCGATTTCATGATGCAGCAAAGTCTTATTTTCTTCGAATGATTCATAGTTCATTCTCTAACAATAAGAGTTCATGCAATTTAATAAAAAAAGCTAAATCCAGCCAGGCTTTCCTATGTCTCTCTCTCAGCAGTTGGGTGCTCCTGGCTCGCCTACCATTTGAGTTTGCAATGGATGGGGCAAGTTTAAATGGTTGTACCTTGTGTCTGATGGTCAGCTTGACAAATATTTGCATTGCCACCTACCCTAAGGATGTTTATAACAGATGCATCCATTAAAAAAAACTAAAAACAAAAAAACAAAGGCCATGTAACCAGACAGGATTATAATATGTGAAATTTTAGTATGGAAAAAGTTCCCAGATAACATACTATATTTGGGGAAATGTTGAGTACCGGAGAGAGGTTACTAGACGATGCTTCACATCCCAAAATGCAATTTGGCAACTTCCTTCTGGCTGGGGTTTTGGTCACATGCTCCAGTTGACTACACTAACAATATAAGCAAATCTTTGTCAAAAGTAGAATACAAAATTTATTTTTAAGTAGTCAGTATACAGTATGTACTCATTGAGTATGTAATAGATAGTGTTTAAGTGGGCGATTTCGAATACAGCCATAATGTCGTGAGACCGTCTTACTCTCGCGAGACTAATGTAGCAGCCTTGGAAAAGGCCCACTGTCTATACTCTCAACAATGGATAGTTGGTGCAGTCAAGAAGAACATGGCACTCTACTGACTTCTAGTAGCGAAGAAATCCAAATGATCAACTAATTAAACACTAGAATTTACAGGTGAAACGTCAAACTTTGACTGTGCCTCTTTGTGAGTGGCTGAATGTTTTTGTAAAGCTCAGGCAAGAAACTTCTCAAATGCACACAAAGAAGACCAAAAAACCATTACAACATAATTTCTAAATATTTTAGTTTGTGATATTAGTGCAGATCAATACAATAATTACATGCACACAGCACCATTTTAAAGGTAACCTTTATTTGCTTGTTTAAACATTCTTAAAACATCTGATTTCTCAATTACATAGTGAACTGAGGAACAGAGAAAAGGGAAGTAGACTGGTATACATTTGCATGACTGACGACTCACATAGTAATCCAATTCAGGGCAAAAACCTCAAACCACTTAAGCATCATGCTTCTTTCCTCGTATAATCCTTTATAACCCAAAAAAGAGCTTTTACAAATCATATCTAAAGATAAAATGACTGCATATGCCATGCAAATTTGATGCTACTATATACTTGCATCTAGACTCCACAGTGTTCATAGAAGTAATAAATTCCACCATTCTTCATTCAGAAAAAAGTTTCCCATTGTTACCAGTGGGCGTGTCTCTCTCTGGCAACTACCTCCAAGAAATGGGAGTGGCTTGCATAGAACAATAAGGCAGAGTCAAGGTCAACCCAGTGGACATTGCCAGCATCATCACCAGCTTGTAATGGCAGCTCACTCACACTGTTGCCTAGGTAACCACAAAGAAAGCTCTAGTTTAGAAAAGACCTTCTTAATAGATTTAGTCAAATACAAATATTGAAATGAATGTTACACAGCTTACCAGCAAACGAATAACAATTGTTACATTAATTTGCTTTGCATATATAATTATGATGAATATATGATTTATAACTAATCAGTTAAGAACGCAATATAAAGGTTCCTTTCATTGCCGGGTCAAAGTGTTAATATTTTAATATTAAATATTTTTTTAAATAGATACACAGATAATGAAATGTAATAACGAAATGCAGCCACATTTTGGAGAAAATCTTCAATCAGCAATTAGCAAAATGAGCTTCAGTATAATATTATGAACAGAACCTCCGTGGCTCCAGTCTGCACCCAGGCTCATTTGGACTTCACGGAAATGTGTTTCACCTGCATTTGAGAAGCTGCTATACACTAACCCTAATCCTTTAGCAGTTGGTCATAAACCATTACCAATGACCAGTTTCGAATCATCATTGCCTTCAAGGTATTCAGAGAATTCACTGTAATCATCAGATGAAAAAATTAAATAATGTGTCTAAATAATTCAATAAACGTCTCTGTGTTGTGTACTTAATATCGTTGTTATGTCAACTTGTTTCTGTTGTTTTCCGTGCATGTGCCGCGTGCATTGAAGTGTTTTTTTGTGTTGGCAAATGCAACCATTCAGATAATTTTCTCCAGAGTCTCTAGCAAGAATAGACACTACCCCAGAATATTCTATACTTGATAAAGAACTCCGACCATTAAATTGAACGACAGCGTACTTTGGATTGACAAGTTGATCTGCCAATTATACGGACTTTGCGGTCAGTTGGGACGTATTTAAAAATCCTCAAGTAATTCTAGAAGATCCCAGTCGCTAGCTCTGAGACCTAGGTTTGTGCACAAACTTAGGACTCCAGATAGCTAGGTCTATAAAAAAAAAGTCATATTTGTAATGATTGTACTGCTTCAGTCTTGGCTTTATGATGTTAACAGATACCTTTCTAGGCTCTGAAGAGTACGGTCCCCTGAAATGAAGTCACACACCTCCTGATTTTGCATATATTCATAAACCTAGATCCACTGGTTGTGTGGCTGTCATTCACGATAATAACTTTAAGTAGGGGTATTTTTCTTTTTTGAAACGCAAATTTTCTAATTAAACAAGAAACCAATCTTTGGTGTGTCTACTAATACAGTGTCTCTTAACCCTTTCCAGCCTGAGCCCGAAAGTTCCGAAATTCCAGTCTGTAAAAAAATTTGGACTTACGATGCACAAACCTTTGTTGTGTTTTCATATTACATCACACATTTAAAGTTTATACACCATATTGAAGAGAAGATCTAGTTATTTCAATTTGTATAAAAATATATATGATTGTTTTAGGGTAATCATCTTGTCTCCAAAAGCTTTTGCACACCAATTTCAAATAAAAATATTATTTGTTCG
>JAVQIZ010045149.1:0-24332 GCA_036023535.2 Galaxias brevipinnis | reverse complement strand
AATAAAAAAGGAAAACCAAATGAGCTATGGATTTATGTTTATAATTACAGAAAGTACTTGAGTTACTATTTTACAAGATTAGTCAATAAATCTCAACATACTGTTTAAGAATCAGATTAATCCATTCAAAATGTATTTCCCATCAGCTGGAACATTTTATTGTGGTTTGTTCATGTGTGATTTTTAGTACTATCCCAAAGTTCGCGAGGCTAGGGCTCTTTTCCAACCAGATAAAGGGGAAGAATTTTTTTATCTCTTATCTAGATGGTGGGAGGGGGCAGAGGGTATAGTTTTCACATTGTGTTTAATTATAGCAAGTTTTTAGAAGTCCCTCTTCCACCATGGCCATCACAGTAGATTAACTTCTTGGAGAACGAAAACTGTTGTCAATTTCAATGTTTACAGGAAATTAGCAAATGTGTTACTTGAAGAAATGTTTTTTATATTTAAGCCAACATGTTTTCTCTAGGGGTTCCGTTCTAACCTACAAAAGTACAAATAATGACAGGCGGGTGTCAGCGGTCAGTATTTAAGTCGGAGTGGCTGATCAGCTGTAAGGCCTCATTGTTTACAGTGCACTAACACTTGTTTACACAGTTTGCATATTTACATGTTTATTCATATTTATTTACAACTGACATGAAAATGTAACTATCAAATGTTAGTGGCTGTTAAAAATAACATATGCGTCTCCTTTATCATTCAAAATATTGTACACTTAGTTACTAAGAAGGCTATGTGCTTTCACCATCGAACTAAGCAGAACATAGCTATAGTAAACAGGTTCACTGTACGGAAATGGAATAGGAGGTAGTGAGGTCATAGGGTAAAGGCTATTCTTCACTCGATTGTAGAATTCACAGCCATCTTGGATCTAAAAAGAAAAGGAAAATTAATGCGGTAAGGGGGTTTCTTTCAAATTTCTCTAATAAAAACACACTCAGACTGACCATTCATTATGTGAAACAAAGAAATAACCAAATAATCTTTGGTTTATCCCTGTCGTATATTTTCAGCGTTTTTAGGCACCGTTTCGTTTTTTATTTCGCATCGTTTCTTTTCTGTGTTATGTCTGGCTGCAATGCCCCGCGAACGTAAACTGACTCGAGTAATAATACGGGCAGCTGGTCCTGCTGGATATGAGGACGAATTAGTAAAAGCTAGCTGTTATGTAGCTAATGTTAGGCCAAATAGCCTCCCTGTCTGTGGTGACTAGCAGGCTAAGCATGTTTGGTTGATTTGGTATTACAAGTTAAAGTATTTTGTAAGGCAAGAATTGTATTACGTGAACAGTGAGTTGAATCAGCTAAAGCTATTCTTATGTCAGCTGACTGTGTAGTGTTTGTTTTGTTTTTGCAGCGCTTTTTTGACCTAACCATATAAGTTAGCTAGCTAGCCAAATAAGCTAGCGTAACGTTTCCGTCCTTATTTACTGAGCGTTACCCATGCTATTCTGTCTGACACTTCTTGTCCAGCTCTAACGTTAGTCATGTAATATAACCTACTGTTAGTTACGGTAGTCCCTACTGTAGTTAACATTAGCTTGATTTGCTCAATCTATGTTGGAATGTTTTCTTGCTCTGTAATATAGAACACCAACAATTATACTTCCTAAGTACTGGTGTAGATTTATCTTTTCATATAGGGAACGTTAGCGTTATAGCAGTAAGTCTAAAAAAGGGAGGTTTTAATCAACCTCCAGAACTACTTGTACATGTAATACCTGCAAGAAGGAATAGACACAGAATTCTGGGGTAATATAGTTTCTTATTATGTGACCATATCCTTGTCATATTAGTGTGTACATGCAAAGTTGGTTGCACTAGTTTTGAGTCTTCCTCCAGATGGAAACCATAGGGTTAGGTCTAATCACTGATCATTGTTTTAATGTTTTTAGAGTGATATTGGGCTTACTGTGCTTTTTTATACATTCGGAATGATCATTAATATAACCTCTTCCTATTTTGTTGTTTCAGGTGACATAAGGCATGTTCAGTGCCACGAGAAAGAAGTTTGTAGAGTTTGTTGAGGTGGTCGATAACGACTTTCCTGATGAAAGCATGTACTACAGCCAGCCTTCTATGTTCCAACATCGGTCGGACAAAGACGTGAGTTTTTATTCAGTGTTTTCCCCCGTTGTAGGCTGTAATATTTTCTAGCACTAGTTGTGTTATCTCTGCCACTTCAGATGCTGTCGTCTCCTTCACCATCGTCATCCAGTCAACTATCACAGCTTGGTGCAAGTTTGTATGGTCCGCAAAGTAAGTCTGATTCTTCTTAGTTGGAGCAACTAAGAAGTTCTTGAACTTTACTTAAACAGATCCGTTTTTCATTCCTGCTTTTTAAATTATTTTTATAAATGTTTTTAAAGTTATAATGCCATTTGGTTATTTGAGTCACATGCAATAATTCCCTTTGTCTCTCTTCTTATACGCAGGTGCACTAGGCTTTTCAATAAGGGGTATGGGAAACAACACGGCCCCATTGAGTCGTAATTTAACACAAGGCACCCAGCTACCAAGCCACATAACCCCAACAACAGGGGTACCCACAATGCCCCTCCATACCCCTCCATCACCCAGCAGGTATTGGGATGTGTGTTTTGGGGTGTACTCATTTTGTTTGTATGAGTGAGTGAATGCATAATATATTTGTGTGTTTAGGAGAGAGAAAAGGGGTAAAGCAAAGAATGAAGGATCATTCTACTAAGTAGTTGTCTCCATTGTTGTGCAGGGGGACTTTGCCGATGAACTCAAGGAACATGCTGAACCACTCCCAGGTGGGGCAGAGCATTGGGATGAGTGGTAGGACCAACAGCATGGGCAGTTCAGGACTTGGCAGCCCAAACCGTAGCTCTCCCAGCATTATCTGTATGCCTAAACAACAGCCAGCACGCCAGCCCTTCACCATCAACAGGTAGGCTTGTCCAGTCACAAAGCTTCCGGGCTTAGACATGTCTGTGGTGCCATCTGTGCACTCTGAGCATCAGTATCCATTTCTGGCTCACGCTTGTGAAGTATGCTTGGATATGATAAAGCACACTATTCTTGTATTATGCTTTTGTTTCTTAGATTCTTTTTAATCTTAGTGTCAAGTTGCTTAAGTGTCTTTTTTTTTTCAGCATGTCAGGATTCGGAATGAACCGAAATCAGGCGTTTGGGATGAACAATTCGTTATCGAGTAACATCTTCAATGGCACAGGTGAATCCCCTCGGTTGTGTGTAATAATGCTGGACTAGTATACATTTATATTATTTCACTAAGTAAAATAATGTGTCTGTGTAATGCAAAGAAGGTTTAATTTGATATCGTAACTACCTGCCTGGCCTATTTGCAATTGACTGTGACACCTATTGTGAATAATGTGATGAATTTTGTTTTTTTTACAGACGGCAGTGAGAATGTAACAGGGCTGGACCTGTCGGACTTTCCTGCATTAGCAGACAGAAGTCGAAGGGAAGGGAGTGGGAATCCAACACCTTTGCTGAACCCACTAGCTGGAAGGGCTCCCTATGGTGAGACTAATGGCTGGAACACTGGTTGAGAGCTAAACTACTTGGAGAAGGTGTCTTAGGTCTCTTTATATTAGATGGGTGGGACATATGGTCTATAGTATTAAAGGGATGGCTTACTTCACTATGAGTGGCGGGATTAGAAATTTAACTTTTCCATTTTTTGTTTTCTACTCGCTGTACCCCCATCACCAGTTGGCATGGTGACAAAACCGTCAAACGATCAGACGCAAGATTTCTCGATTCATAATGAGGATTTTCCTGCACTACCTGGCCCCAACTACAAGGACCCTACGTTGAGCAATGATGAAAGCAAAACTGTGAGTTTGCAATTATTAACTTTGCTGTGTCGATCCTAATATGTTGCGTTGATTTATAACTATTTGTACTGTTCTCGCCCTTTATCAACTCCACCTTTGTTTTTCAGAACTTAAACTCGACAGGTAAAAGCACATCCAGTACAGACGGGCCTAAGTTCCCTGGGGACAAGGCAACCTCAGCACAGAACAACAACCAGAAGAAAGGTATCCAGGTGTTACCCGATGGTGAGACCCTCGATATTTCACTTTATTAATATTGGATATTTTGGTAAACAAAGTAGTCTGTTGAGTTTTAACTTCACCACTTTAGCAACAACAACTGAAACACTTGGGTTATTTTTGTTCGCTGTATTTTTCTAAATTGTGGTGTATGTTACAACTTTGAAGGTCGAGTAACAAATATTCCCTCGGGAATGGTGACGGACCAGTTTGGGATGATTGGCCTGCTGACATTTATTCGGGCGGCAGAGACGGATCCAGGGATGGTCCATCTGGCGCTGGGAAGTGACCTCACAACACTGGGTCTAAACCTCAACTCGCCGGAGTAAGCCTACTGATTTAATGAATTTAAGCTGTTTAGTTATGTATCATAATTTATCTTCAACAAACCTAACGTTTTATACGTTTCTGTAAATTGTAAATTTCACCATCTCTCTGTGTAGAAACTTGTATCCCAAGTTTGCATCTCCTTGGGCATCAGCACCATGTCGACCTCAAGACATTGGTAAGACAAAGGTGTCCATGCAAAATTGTCCGCTGTTTCCACTGTGATGAAGGCACACACTGGCAATTATTTACTATTTTGTTTTTCAGACTTCCATGTTCCTTCTGAGTACTTAACCAACATCCACATAAGGGACAAGGTAGGTTTTGACTAATTTGGTGAATCTGTCATGTCGAAATATTGTCACGTGAGCTTTTTATGGGTTACTCATTTGTTTGACCTATCACCTACTCATTTTGCCTCTTCTAAGCTCGCTGCAATTAAGCTGGCTCGTTATGGCGAAGACTTGTTGTTCTACCTGTACTATATGAATGGAGGAGACCTGCTACAGCTTCTAGCAGCAGTGGAGCTGTGAGTTTTATTGATACTACTAATTGATGTTACTATTTTAGATTTATTTTGTAATCACACTGTACATGGAACAAAGCGGTGGATCTAAATGTCATTCTCCTTTATTCAAATTAAGTGATGATTTAGTGATGGTGTATTGATTTATTATTTTAATTCTTGTGTTTTCCAGCTTTAACCGAGACTGGCGGTACCACAAGGAAGAACGGGTGTGGATCACTAGGGCACCAGGCATGGAGCCCACACTAAAGACCAATACCTATGAGAGGGGGACGTACTACTTCTTTGACTGTCTTAATTGGAGGAAGGTAGCCAAGGTAAAGGTATTGTCTTCAGTATCTCCTTGCTTCTCTGACTCATAGTCCCTACTAAAGTACCTGTAACACCCTTAGAATTGAGGATGCAATGAAGATCTGTTAGGATAAGTTTTAGAGTCTCTTAATTGTCACCTGATTCCTGCAAGGACACTAGAAGTATCCCATTATCTTTACCAGTCAAGTTTGCCAGTTCAATTTGTTTTTTGGATTCGGATGATCTATTGCTTTTGAGTCATCAGTGCTATGGAACTCACATGTTTCTATTGCATATTTTGTCTTGCTCTCTTAGGAATTTCACTTGGAGTATGACAAGCTAGAAGAGAGGCCCCACGTTCCATCAACATACAACTACAACCCAGCCCAGCAGGCCTTCTAAGGCCCTGTCATGTCAATGGGGTACTGCTGTCCCTGCACATTACCCTTTCAACCAACGGGGGCGCTGTAGCCCAGGCATTCTGGTTTTTATTCCTTGAGGATCTGGCTATTTGACTGCTGAGGAGGGCTTGCCACCGTACATGGGTGGGGAAAAAGAGCCTTGCCTTTCCAAATTATGTGCTGCCCAAACACCAACACTTGTTCTGTTTTTATTCCTTATTTCCCTCATTTTTGGTTTTCGTTCTGAGCAGGGTCTGCGTTTTGTTTACGTCTGAATCTGAAGCCTGTTTTGTCCAAGGCAGGAAGTCCGACACACTTGACAATGACAGAGAAAGGCATATGCCTCATGTTTCCACAGTGTTATGAACAGAGAAAGGTGGGGAAGGCAAAGCTAGAACGCCATCCTCCTGTGAGAACGAAAGGGTGGGAGAAATGCAATGTTCATTGTTGCACTATATTTAGTAATAAAAGAACACGAAAAATGTTTGTGCTTTTCTATGTGAAAACACTCCCTCTTGTTTTTTTATATGACCAACTGATCACATGGCATCTCCTAGTTCAAATTGTTCTTTTCCCCTCTTAACATTCCCTCTATCACCTGAATCTGCACCATTGTCATTTGTTCAGAGATTTCTGTCCTACTCCTTTGGGCGAAAATCTAAAAGGTTTCCAAAACCAATGGATAAGCTTCATGGACATTACCAAACTTCATTGTTCCAGAGCAAGCAAAACACTTTCCAATCATTGTTACGATTTTGTAATAAATGTGTACATTTTTTTTTAGTTTTGGACATCACATAAATAAGTATATGTATGTACGAATGTGTATATATGATATATATATATATGTATGTATATATATATATATGACATCTATTTTGGAAAAAATGTTGCCCTGCTTTGTATCTCGTTTTTATGAGGTGAGCATGGAAGCAATATGTGGAAAAAACAGGATATTTCTGGATCTGCTGGACAGGGTTTTGCCTGACACTGTGGGCACTTAAGACAAAGAATTAAAATGTCAAATGAGGAAAGGTCTGACTCCTCAACAAAACCCAGGACCTCCACTTCAAAGCGAAAATAAATCGGTGTTTATTCCTGAAGACGGACACATTTCAATCTAGGGTTGTTTGAACAGCAGAATTTCATAGGAAAATAAAAATGGATAACTATCTGAAGAAAAACTTACTACCAGACCAATCTTGTATTTTCTGAAGTTCAAAGCTTCTTTTCTTTGTAATAAAGCAAAAAAGGCTTTCCTGAATCGTTTGGGTGTGTCTTTTAATATAGGAATGCAATAGTTGTTGTGCATTACTGTTTATGTGTATACACACCATCTCGGGCTTATCCAGTTAAAAAACGTGTTGTTTTTTATTTGATATTGTATTTGCAGCATATATTTTTCACTAACTGAACGTAGAAAATCTAAAAGTGTTCACCCTAATTCATCAACTGCTCTTAAAAGCAAACATCTCCAGGTCAGTTAAATTAAACAAATTAGTTACTGGCCACCATTTTCTATTATGGAGGTTATTTATACTTAGAGGGGCCATGGATCACAGAAAAAATATGTAAAAGCATGTAAAACCACCAAATGCTAGCAGATACGAATTAATAAAAAACATTTTACCCTCCTATCAAAACCTGACAAATACCAAATCTTAATTATTAGTTTAGGTTGAAACAACTACCAACTCTATTTATAAGCAAAAGATTGAATGGGGCATATGCCTGAGGAAGTGCTACATTGAGAATGATAATATAGAATAATTTGGCTTGTACAAGAACGGTCAAAGCCTTATAAGTTAAAATAAAAATAAATTCAAATTTCTTGAGTAAACACAAATGTGTTAAAAATTGCAATCCAACCTTTGTTACTACAAAGTGAACCCAAGTACATGTACAGAGATACAAACACTTTGACAACATATGATTAGTCCAATTAAAAACTCTACAAAAGCTGCCACAAGAAATCTGAAATGACAAATATCCCAATTTCATCACTAAAATAAGATGCAAATACCAAATATGTAATAAAGAACAAAGCAGAACAGTTTGCAGAATGCACAAAACAACAACAAAGTAATGAATAATGTTGATTTAAATCATTACAAGATTATAGGAAAAATAATACAGCAGCAGATGGAGAACAACAACCCCGGGTTTACTACTTAGAGTCACAATAGATAGTCGATTACAAAAGTACCTAATTTTTGAATTGGCATTGTTCAAAATACCAATTTGTGAAAGACTGCCTCACAATCATATCTTCAAGCCAGTAAAGTTACCAAAATTGACAATATTAAAACAAAGCTGAAGCAAGAAGCTAAAATCTAATTGCACTTCTCCCCATGCTATTTAGCTCACATGTTAAGCTGACATCATGGTACTTGGAATGAAGGTGAAAACAATGATATAACATTTATGCAATTGGACACATGTATTATGTGTTCTCAGATTACAGATTCATAACTAGACTATTCATGTTTATGTGAAAGGGCTAATTATTCCTCATATACTGTCCAATATTTTATCAGGCCTCACAAAGACAGTTCAATACTTAACTCTAGTATCATAGGAGAAAATTCCAGTGCAATTGGCCACTGCACACTTTTTTCTCCTTCCGTTTGGTAATGTTTTTTTAAAGTTAGCACTGGAATCTGAACGGTCAATTTACTGCAGGTTCAGTGGGGGTCAAGCCATCTGAAGAACTGTTGCCAGCTCCGGCCTTAACAGCCTCGTCTAAAAAGGAAAACAAGAATTAGGCTAATGGTAAACTCAAAAAGTATATTATATAATTTGATTTATTAATACAGGGGTAACACACTGTCTAGTTATGATTTGGTGCATTAGAATTTTGTGTGGAATTCTAGAACACAACATTTGCTACAAGCTTGTGATGAGCTTGAATTCTATGAGCAATTAATTTCACAGCACAATGTAAATATCCCATAGTAATAAAAATCTGCATCTTACCTTTATCCTTTTTTTCCTGAGTCTCTTCTGCTGCCGTTTTATCTGCTCTGAAGAATATTCGAGCACTGCTTAAGGAGAAGTGAAGTAACTCAAACTCCTGCGGGAATAAAGTAATAACAACTCAATAACCTTCGTTCCAGAGTTTAAAGCCCCATACATATTACTCCAAGAGCAAACTTTCCTAATAATGGTGTACCTGTAGGTAGATGTCCAGCCTCTTTTGTGTGAGGTTCATAGTCTGCAGTAGCTTCTCATCCTGGCTGGTAGACTGAACGCTCTGTTCTTTCACCACAGCATTCATCTCCTTCAAGTACTTGTCCCTCACTGCCTGGAACCAGTGCAGAGAGTCAAATTCCAGATACTGGTCGAGTAGCTTCAGAATATACGCCACACCTGAGGAAGGAAAGAAGGTAGGATAGGAGGAAAAAGTGATGCTGAAAAGTACGAACCAACAATAACTAACTCAACTCTCGGTTGATTCTGTGAAATATAACCTGTCTAGGAACCGTTTGGTGCCATTGTGCAAAACTCACCCATGGCAAAACCATCATCCGTGAAGGCAGCGCCTCCTTTGTTCTTTTTGTTAAGCTTCTCTTTGCAGCTTATAGAATGCTCAACAAAATTCACTGTCTGTAGAAGAAAGAATACTCATGTTTTAGAATCCAATCTTAGCTTTACCCTAAGAACTTCATATGGCAAAGGGGTTGCATATTGGACAGGGTAAAACAAAAATGGGCGATCAACTGTAAGTAATATTAAAGAAGGGGATACCATATTCAATAGTATGTGGGAGAAATGAAAAACATTTAGTGACATTTTTAGGGGAAATGCCAGCTTTCTACACACACCTACACACACACACACACACACACACACACAGTAGGATGGAAAAGAAAGACACTGACCAGTGGAGGTACAATCATGTAGAAGTTTCTAAGGTGCATGTTCTTGACACTGCGGAACTCCGGTGCAAACACCCCCACCAGCTTCTTGAAGTACTCTGTTCCCTCAGCAGAGTTGCTGGTCAGATCCCCTAACACTGAGTCCAGGACACTAACAATAAAACATAAAATAAGATCCAGAAAAACAAACACAGAGACAGACAGATAGAAGTATAGACAGATATACAGAGAAAGGGAAAAAAAGAGCGATAAATAGAGAAAAACACACATAAACACACACAGCCATACGAGGAGAGTTGTTGGACTTACCTTGCTGCTTTCTGGGTCTCCTCTGAAAGTCCTTCCTCCTTCACCAGCTCCTCAAAGTTGACAATGTCCTCCAGATCAGGGACAAATCTAGAGACAACATCAACTAGTCAGAGGCTAGGAAGAACTTTATTGCCAGTAACAGTTTGATCATCAGAACTACAAAAAGTGCTTGATGTCTTATTGTGACAGCCTTTGTTCTAGCACCTGATGGCACTGCTGCAGCAGTGTAGTCCACCTGATCGAATCATACGCACGTAGCCCATAGCATTACCTGAGAAAAAGGGAGAGCAGAAACCGAATGTCAAGAGGAAGGAGGAGATCATTCCTGATAATCAATCTTTAGCCCATACAAGTAGAAAAAAAAAATCTGTGCAGTAGGACGCATGTCAGTAATCTTACCAATCTGGCTGATGAGTTGCCTGAACTGATCGAGGTAACTCTGCCCATCCGGTGAGATGCCCAGCTTCCTAATGCCCCTGTTAAACTTCTCAGCCCGGTCAAATGGGTACTGCATCCAAGAAACACAAACATGGCTATACACATCACACAGCTTTTGTTTTATATATACAAATCACAATAAATACTTCTTAATTTAGGATGTCACCATATTTCCTTGTGTTATGATGTCAGGACTTTGATATAAACAGATATTCAAGTGACATATTGTCTAAATTGACAAATGGGTGCAGTGGTGTGGGTGAGTGGGCAAGAGGGAGCTAAAGAAGCTGATACCTTCTGGTCAGACTGGTCCTTAGTCTCTCTGAAGTAGCGGATGTCTTTG
The DNA here is from genome assembly GCA_036023535.2 of Galaxias brevipinnis. Classification (NCBI taxonomy): domain Eukaryota; kingdom Metazoa; phylum Chordata; class Actinopteri; order Galaxiiformes; family Galaxiidae; genus Galaxias; species Galaxias brevipinnis. Next base: position 13,768 of record JAVQIZ010045149.1, on the reverse strand, counting down.
ATAAGCCTCGACTTTATGTGTTCGTCATACATGAACTGGCTGAATATGTAGAATTTCTTACGTAGAAACTGGTATGTGAAGTTCACCTGATAAGAGCATAGAAGTGTGAAAAAAACAGAATGACAAAAAAAGAGGGGAGGGATGATTAGTCCCAGTGAGTGTGCGGACGTGCACACAAACACAAACACGCAGTCCAGTCAACTCACCGTCGTATTCATGATTCCTGTGCCATGTGTGCGGATAGAGTTGGCGATGTGGCGGATGTTGATGGTGTTTAAGTGCTTGTTGTTGCTTGCCTTTTCTATGAAGATCTGAGGGAGGAAAAAGTATTGCAAAACAATACGTTTCATTAGTAAGCTCATTCCGTTACGTCACTCTGAATGCATAACCGTGTACCTGGTTACCTGGTTGTTGAGGTTGTAGAGGTAGCGAGACACAAAGACGTGGATGTTCCGCATGATCTCCAGCACGTCCAACCCCTGAACAGACAAACCAAAAAGTCAATCAAAATCACCGACATTTCTAAAAACATTTAACAATACATTGTCACAGACCACACCCCCACAACACCACACACACCTGCTCAAGTGTCTGGCTGGGTAGGTGAGCCTCAGTCATCTTCAATCCGTAGCGCTGTGTAGCTAAGTTCCTCATCTCGCTGTAGGTTGCCCAGTCATGAAGGGCCACAGTGGTAAGGTTGTAAAATGTCTTATCCAGGTAGTGCGTCACGTAAGCTGCAAGGACAACACATTCCCATTCGCTTTTCACGCATGGCAAATATTTAGCATTGAAAAACAATCGTTTTTGCAGCAGAAAGGAGAATGTACCTTTGATGTGGACAAAGCGATTGAAGAAGCGAATGGGATTGAGGGAAAAGAAATGTGCCAGGTCCTTCATGCCAACTTTGAAGGGGTTTCTGTCGTCCAGTTTCAGGTGTGTGTGCACAGAAAGACGTAGGTCCTTCTCGATTTCCTTACAAAGCTTATCCAACAGATGCTACAAGAGGAAGAGACAATTACTGAAGTGAAAAGACATTTTAGAGAAGCATCAATCCATGTCGGTTGTAATACCGCCTATGTGGTAATCTTACCAACACTCAAAATACCCGCTGTAAATATCTTCATGGCTTACCCACAACGACCATTTCCTCTTTACCTCATTAAAAACGTCCATGATCTCCTTGTCGTAGCTCTCGAGCAGCTGGTCACACGACTCTATGTGTTTGGCATGCAGCATGGTGGGTACGCTGTCCTTCAGTGCACTGAACATATACTGCTCCCACCCATTCAAGAAAAAGGAGCACCAATCAACATAATCACCCAGCCCATAGGAAAAACGAAAACTGAGAGTGGGAGAAAAAAAAAAAAGTGAGTCTTACGTGTATCCGTGCGGCATCCACAGCATTGTCATACACATCATCCAGGTAGATGGGAAACACGGCTCTGTGCCAGTACAGGAAACTACAGTCACATTGAACTTTGACTCTGAAGAGAGAAAGGAAATCCTTGTCATCCAGTGAACTCTGTAGAGCATAAGAGCTTTCAGATTTGTTTCAAATCAAAATCCTTTGGTGATGCATGTCAAACTTCTTGATTTAAAACAGCCCTCACCTTTCCCTGAGCTCACTAATCAAGTCAAGCTTCTTCAGCACAAGCTGTAGTGGAAGCAACTCCTCGTCTTTAAAAGTTTTCTGAAAAAAAAAGTTGTAGTCCTCAATACAGGCCACAATAGCAAATGCAAATACATTTACATGATTTAACTTAACTAGCTTAAAGCGCCTTTTAAATCACGTTATCAAAAGTTACCATCTGAGTGCCAACGCTGAGAGCCAGAGACAACACTAGGCGGCGCTCTTTGGTGCTGGGCCCACTGAGAGCATTCTCTGCCAACACCAATGAAGAAAGCACATCCAAACGCTGCTCACTGTACTTCTTATCAGAGATCACTCTTTTCTGCAGGACAAACATTAACTGGATAAGAGAAACATATCCCTGAGGAGTGCTCATTTGTTTGAATTGTGTTTACCTTAGCAGTGCCGATGGAGCTGAGGGCCTGGGACTGCAGATGCTGGGTAATGTGAGAAACTGAATCTGCTACAACCATAGACCTTCTGTGGAACGTATGCTCCACTGCCTGAGGAACAATTGAAATGTTAAACACTACTGTCGGAAATCAAGACAGGAGGCAAAAACATGGACTAAACAAACACACACAGTACCTTGAGCAGTTCAACCAGTCTGCAGAGGGCTTTTACAGACGTCTTGGTCATGGGTCTCTGCATCGACATGTACAGGTTCATGGTGGTCTTGATAATAGTGCTTATACTGTAGGCGTAGAGGATTCCCTGTAGAGAAACAGAGAAATACTTGCTAAGTTAAAGGTGGCTTACAATTTAAGCAACAAAACAAAACTTTGATGTATAGGATTAAATGGAACCATTAGTGAATAGCATACAATTGATTTAGATCCTAGTGCAATTGTTGGGGGTCTATCCAAGAGCATGTCATCTTTTACCTGCACAAACACATTACATCTGCTGCTCAGGTCTTCTGCCAGCTTGTCGCTGCGCTGCTCCTTGGACAAGATAGCCTCCATCTTCATCATCCAGGATGTCACAAACACATAGTAGGATTGCACATCCCTGAGGAAGGTGCATCACAGATGACATGATAGAGCACAACTGAATTGTTTTTTGTAAAGACTGTCAAGTGATAACACATAATAATATAATTTGTTAATTGACTAACTTAGTTAGTGTCTGTGCTCTCTGCTGCAGGTACGTATCTCTCTGTGCTTTGATGCCCTGCACGCTCTTCTTGTCCATAAGTTTGGCTGCAGCAGGAACCTTGGCAATCAGGAATGTGTCCGGGAACCAAATTATGTTTGCGGTCAAAGTCACTGCGGGAACCTGTACGGAGAGTTCAGTATCACAGACCGGAAGACAGGAATTGCACATGACAAAGAGAGAGAGTGTATCAGAATGTAAAACACACATACCAACACAGAGATGAACACACCTTTTTACAGACATCTAGTAGAGCTTTGTAGAGCTTCTTGTCTACAGTTCTAAAAATGTGAAAGTGAAGAACAAAGAGGCAACAGACACCAGCATATTTATCCCTCTGATCAATCTCTGATGGCTCACCTGTAAACAAAGCAAACACACATATTGAAGCCACGTTAAATGCTTGCAAGTTTGCACTTCAAGAGAAGTTGAATTACATATGTAGATGTTAATTACTGACCAAGCTTGGATTCCACATTGTTAAATATTGTGCGTATATTGAGGGCAAATTCTTCAGCAAATGCACTGTTTTTAGAGACAAAGGTTCCCTCTCCCGAGTCATCAAACCTCTGATCCACACACATCTGCCAGGACCAAAAACATTAACATTAATGGTGTGCTCCTAGAAACCCTGGAGAGAACCTCAGATCATTATGACAAATTAACAAGAAGGATGGAGTTAAATAATGGAATCACCTGGAAAATAAAGCCATCCAGGAGCTGTCCCTCCAGCCTTTGCAGCAGCTTCTCAAATGGTTTGAGCTTCTCTTCACGGATTTCAAACTTACCAGGGTTATGGTGCACAGACTTCAGTAACCTTAGTATAAATATAGTAGAAGAGAAGACTCAATTAGGGTCTTACTCTCACATACTGTGTATGTTTATATTTTCGTTTGTGTACCTTTTGTACATCCTCCAGTGGTCTTTCAGTGTGGCATGATTTTCCATGATCTCGTCCAATGTGAGGAGGACCACCAGTAACTCCCCTAGGTGTTCATATACAGTCTGCACACACGAACAATAAGCAATTAGGTCATATAATATAAAATAATTAATTACATTATATTCTGTGTATTTACCCCCAAAATGTTGTTTATATTTATTTACCTGAAAATGTACCCCAGATGATTCAATGAGTTTAGATGCATTCCTATAACATATTTGAATTTGTTATTTTCAAATAATTACATTAATGGAAATCACTTTAACAATAACTCAACACACTAATACTTGCTACTGTGAGTCTTACTTGTTGCTGTTGTAAAGGGCAGCAAGTTGATGAACAATGTTGACCACAACTTCAAAGCATCGTGACACAAAACAGGACAGCTCCTGTGAAGATAAAAATTAGGGATATTATGATACCATATTACAATATAGATAAAGCGCAAAAGGAATGCCTTCCTAGATCTTACCTGAAGAAACGAGATAAATCTGCCCATCTGAATCTGTGACTCTCCTTCAACAACACTAGTGTCAGACACTGTAACATAAACACAGATGCATCATAGTTGGGCACACAGATAACACGGCAGCAAAATGTGTAATAACAAAATACGTAATTGATTAAATTATTACCTCCTTCTCCATAGTACAATAAGCCATTATAGAACTTTGTTTCTGCCTACGAAGTGAAACGGAAATATTTATAAACTTACAAACAGCTAGATATAGTGATAATTTAACTTATGACTTTTTGATGATTTTTTTGTGTAATACATTTGTTAAAAGTGCAAGGTTAAATCTTGGTATGTAAGTATGTTGTCTGGTAAAGTGGTAAAGTAAAAAGTATTTTGCACAACACAAATCTGATAGAAGCGGAAGAGATAATTGCAAACTTTGACATACTTCATACTTCAGTTTCTTGACCTCACTGCAGAGAGCCGCATACACAGTAATAACTTTGTTCAGGATCTGGAATGTTTTTAAATTCTTTAAATACAATCATTATTTATACATACAACTAGTGACTACATTCTATAATGAACTTGTAAAACAAGATCAACAACGATAACCTGATACCTAAAACTGTCATGGAAAATATATATCTCTTTTTGCATTACCTTATTGTCTGTTTTAATCAATTCCAACACAGAGGACTGTTCATATGGAAGAAGCTAGGAGAGATGGTAGCAGAGATGTCAGAACAGGGTTTATCTTGTTTTTTTGTAATGACCCCCCCCCCCCCCACACACACACACACACACAAAAGACAATTTCATTACTAAACTGTATGCTCATCCAGCTAATAGGACACTCAAACGAAAAAATATACAAGTAAGACAGAATGCATACCTTCAGGGCAATTGGATCAAGAGTAAAATCCCACACATCTCCTATGGAGTCATCAAGAGCCTCTTCAATAGCCCTCAATTGGGATGTATAGTCCTCAAGGAACTTTCTATAGTTCTTCAGTTGCACTTCTGTGTGGATCTCTAAATACAACCAATATCAATAAGTAAATGAATAACTTACAACCTGCAACGCAACCTACCTGTTGGGATCTGATGAAATACATTAAAGTGCCTAAAACCTGGTTGATATTCCAGAATGAATATTATTATCATGTAACCTATCTAGAGTACTTATCTGACTGTAGACTGAACTATTTTTATTTTGTGTATTCAATTTGGCAAGACTGTATTGCACCTATCCAATCTACTGTTAATGTGATCTGTAGCTGGGGTGTATGTTTAACCTAAACATGTTTTTCAAGCAAAGGTAAAGGATGGAACGTCGTATTAATTAAATATATTTTTTAATTTCCTTTTTATTGCTATTTCCAGCAAAAGTGAATGTAAGGCGTCGTCGAAGTTACACGAAAAGCTATTTTCTTCAGCCTATCAAATCTCTTCAAATGTAACGCGTCCGGACCATAGAGTGCAGTGCAAATCGTTACTGCTTGGCTAGCTAGCTGTGAACAGCTAGCCAACACAGCTTGTTAGCATCCGTAATCCAAAATATCAAGATAATAACAATGCTACTAAGTGTGTTTTTTTATTTAGCAATACGCTCCTATTGCTCATACCTTGACAGATCCTAGATAGGCCCAGAATAATACGAATCATCTGCATGTAAAGCTATTTAAATCTTCCAAGTCACCATTTGCAGCAATACAACTTCATATTCATGCTACAATTAGTTCAACTTACTCTGGGAGCCATCATCAAATCGATCGAACTCCCAATCAGGAGCAATCGATTCCGCTGCCATAGCCTAGTGAGGTTACTGTCAAATTGCCACTGTAATAAATTATGTATACCGACCTAACGTTAGGTAGACCAGAGCTAAAGCCATGTATCATAGCGATATGTTTCATTCGAAAGCGAAATGTTTTTGGAATGAACCTGATCCCATGATTTGTCTCGTGACCATCTCAATGGTTGCGATGGTTCTTGGGAAAAGTAGTTCATTAGTATAGATTAGACAGAGGGGCACAGCGAGCATTATTTGTTTAGTGCTCAGAAAAAGTGTGTGTCAGTATTATTATTATGTGTGTTCACCAATTTGAGTCAGCTGCAATTGAGAATGGTTGTACGCATACAATGCTAGCCATGACCTATTGTTGATGTAGTGACCGTGACCCCTAAAACATTCAAACATGTATTTGGCTTGCAAAGGTTTGTAATTGTACCAACAACTTGATTTCTAATGATGTTGTTTTTGTGTAAGACAATCTTTGAGAGGTCCTAATCTTTGAAGTAGTCTATGTATGTGTTCGGTACATGGACCATTTTCAGTTAAATAAACTAAATCAGATACCTTTTGTATTTGTTCAAGCTTGTAGTCAATGTTATTTGTCAGCTTTGGAAATGTGGACTGTGGATAACTGCGGCCACGTGTAGTCTACCCTACGTTGAGTGGAAGATTTTTGCTTTTTGTACCCTTATGTCCTATCTGACTTTTGTGATTTGTAGAATGGAATAAAATATCTAAACTGTGTTTCACTTAGTGGCTCTTAATGATAAAAAAAAAAGTGTGTGTGATAAAAAGTATACTTAGAGAAAATAGAGACAGATAGAGAGAGAGAGAGACAGAGAGAGAGAGAGAGAGAGAGAGAGAGAGAGAGAGAGAGAAAGGGAGAGAAAGAGACAGAGTTGCGGGAGGGAGAGGCAAAGATATAGAAAGTCAGTAAATGTGTTTGTCTGGACTGTTTGTGTGTGTAAATATGTGCAAGTCTGTCTGCCTATTTGTCTGTTGCTAGTGAAAAACTGTGAAGGGAGGGGACAGGCGCATTGCTAACTCTCACTTGACACTGAAACCTTTCAGTGTGAAGACCAGAAAGCCTTCTGGACAGACAGAAGGAGTGGTATGAAAGTAAAAACATTTCTTCTCATATTGTTCCTCAAATGCAGGTGGCTATGGTTTTAAACAAATGGTTTCACACCTCAGGTAAGAAAGTCTGCTCTTTTATTATGTTGAATTCTGTTTTTGCAATGAAAACTAAATAAGATTGTAACTAAATTGATGATGAAAAAATTGCTAGGCGACCAGTCTAACTACTTTAATTTGTTACTGCTGTTGTGGTAGTTGTTATCTTGCTAAATAATATTGAAGCTGTTTAAAAGTAGTATTAACATTCAACGAAAGAAGTGGATGATCAGCAGTTTGTTAACAGCTAGCTAATTCTTATGAAAAGGGGCCTTTTCTCTGTGTTAGACAGAGTGCCTTTACAATAGCCATGGATCTTGGTATGCAGAATCAATGTTGGACAGAGTTGTTCCATCAGGTGACTGTAGTACATGCTCCCCATGCCACAGTCTTGATATAACCGTGACTATATTACATGCTTTTTGTGCACACATGTTTTTAAAGGCTGTATCTTAATCACACAATTCCAGTGTTGCAAGAGCTTTGAGCATGTAATTGAAAAATCTTGTGACTATCTTGTAATATTCTTGCCTAATCATGCTGTCTGCTAAAATGTATTCTATTAACACCCTGCTAATCTTTCACGCATTTTCATGATTTCATGCATGCATAGTACTGCTGATAATGTTAAGTTAACAATTTGGGTTCACATTTTTATTGAATTTGTCACTATACTCATAGACAATTAGACAGGTCATCTGAGAAGGGAAATCATTTAGATGTGTTTGTCTAACGTTTAGTATTTATTTTGCAATGGATTGTATAGTTCCTACGTTTTTTTATTAAATCACTAAGCAGAATGTAACTAGTTGTTTAAAATCTGTGGCCAATTCAGGTGAAGACAACAATTGTATGGAGTGGCAGCTGGAGTGAATTCCTCACCCTCTATGCATTATGGTTCTAAATGATCCAGTGGATGACCAGTTGGTCCAAACTCACTCCCTATTGGCCACGGGACCTTTCCGTGTTTCAACCCAGGTTTCCGACTCAGAACACACAAGAGGACGACAACACCTTCCTAATGGAATCGCAGTACAAACAACTCTCAGTTTTGATGAACTCTGTTCATACACTGAGGCCGACCCTTTGCTTCCTAATGAACACTTTGCTGGTTCAAAGTCCATTGGGGAGTTTAATGAGAGGGTCCAAGAAGATAGTGATGTCACAGATATGCCCAGTGAGTCGGTATATAGCATGGTGCTGCAGATTCTGGTGCCCTTCCTGCTTGCTGGGCTAGGGACAGTATCGGCAGGGATTCTGCTGGATGTGTTTCAGGTCAGAAGAATAAAAGCTTACAAGCTTCTTTATTTGTTTAAATTTAGAATTTTTGTATTCTCTGTTATGTGAAGCACATTGAGCTGCACTTGTTGTATGAAATGCGCTATACAAATAAAGATTATTATTATTATTATTATTATTAAGAAGACGCGCGCTCACCTATGCCAAATTTAGAGGTGATTTATGAAGGGGAAATCGGCGTGCGCGCACACTGTTTTATAAATCTGAATGTTTTTTGCCAGTGCAGTTGAGACGTGCATATACAAACTGAGGTGAGGTGACAGGTGTCAGCAATACATGGAAAGTGTCTTGAAGGTCATCAGATGCTCTTAACACCACAAAAACTGTGAAAAAGCAAAAGTCCCGGCCGAATTTCTGTCCCAGTACGTCCCTGTGCAGAGCCATAATGTCCTATGTCAAATCTCTGCGATGTTCCATGGGCCAATTTGACAGAACTATTTCATCCCTTATATAATGTTTGGACTGCTTTCAAAAAGTAATCGCCAAAATCAAAGAATTTAATTGCATTAAACATAAAATTGTGTTCAAAAGTATCAAAGGCTTTGTAAAAATTGATAAACATAATGAAACAATCTCCATATATGAGATATTTGTAATCAACCATGTCTAAGATAAGCCTAAGATTATTGCTAATATGTCTTCCATGCAAAAACCCAGACTGTTCTTCATTGATTATATAATGTAAACCGTGTTTAAATCTTTTAGCACTTTTAGCTCATTATTCAACATGCTAATAGGTCTCCAAAATTCTGATTTGAAGAATATAAACGATAGAATTGAGCAACATAACGAGAAATTTCACTTGGGTCTTCATTAAGGATATTGTTAATCATTCATGTAGGGACTAAGTTCATTTCACCAGTCCTTTTTTCTAAATTAAAGAAATATTTTTGTATTCTTTTCCCCTTTGTCCATCCACTTCTCTGGAACGTATAAATGCTCCTCTTGATCATTCTTCATAAATATAATCCAGCTGCAATTGTAATAAACCCCAATCTTGTATTTCTTTATCAGTAAGATTATTTTTGAGGTTAAATCAATAATCTCTTTTCTTTCAATTTGCATTTGCAATTTCTTTCCCCAAAGCAATTTCTGCATTTCTAACTTCAAACTTCATCAATTCCCAAAAGTTGCTGAATGTATTCAAGATGCATGCGCAATTCCAATATTTATTCAATATTTGTGTAACCTTTAACCTAAATAACTTACTTTCTAATAGAGTTCTATTCAATTTCCAATAGCATTTATTAACCTACAGTTAAAGCATACATTTTAAATTTTATTAAAATCTCATTGTGCTCTGTTAAAAAAGATGGCTCAACCGAGACCATTTCTACCTTATCAAATATCTTCAGAAATTAGCCAAAAATCTATTCTAGATTTCTTAGATAAGTCATTGTTGCTCCAAGCAAACATGGTGTCCTGGGGGATCTCCTCCAAGACCAGGGCATCGTGAGCTCCTGGACAGTCTGTGGCGCTACTAGGCGGCGTCGGATGCGCCGAAAGAAAGGTTTCTTATTTCACCCCAAAAGTTAATTTGTAGTAAAAAAAAAATTAATACATACAATGTGCCAATAAAACCAAATGCCATTGAAATCATTACAAATGATCAGATTAAATTGCACCAGAAAAGAAAATTCAAAAGGAATTTGTTGAGATGTTTGCGGTATCAGGACACACCGGAAAGGGAGCCTGGAAGCACAGTAACAGTCAATGATCTTATATTAACTTAAAAACCATCACATGACAGAGGAAGGGCTAGAACGAATGACCTACCTGACTGGAGTCACTTGATATTGAGAGAGTGTTTTCCATTACCATCACATCCTCTCGAGCTTTGGGCTTCCGTGTTGCTAAAAAATGTGTATTAAGATAGAGTCGTTATCTTGTTATGGTCTTTAACTTATCTTTTTAATAATTTGCTTAAAATCCATTGAAAGCCATGGATTTCTCACCAAAATATTTCTTGGAATACTGGATTAATCCAGCTGCTAAAATGACCGCTCCGAGCAATATTCCAAAAGTTCCAATTGCTATGTCACTTCTAGCGAGAGTTGGTAAAGGTTCTATGATAAAACAAAACCAAAATATCAAATCAAAATAGGACCCTTGTTTGAGATGGTGAAGTAAGTGCCCAGCAGGTTTTGACAAATCTAATACGTTTTTTAATAAATATGAAAAGATGTTTCGAGATCTACACTGTGTTTTTACGCAAGTCTTGTTTCATTGGGTAATGTTCATGCTGTGACTAACCATACCAATAACTCACCAAGACAAATTGTGACTCATCATTCACCATATCTAAAGTGCAATGTAAATTGAACAACAGGGATTGGAATATACATTTCATGTTTATGCATATGCGATGCACTTTTTGTTTGCTTTACACTGCTACATATATTAATATGTATTATATATGTGTGAGTGTGAATGTATTGCAAGTATAAAACAATATTCTTCTTGTTAGTTTGGTTTATGTTTCTACACGCCTCTGAATTTTGTCCATTAATCTCTTTCAACATTTGAACAATTTCACACTTGCTCTGAAATTTTCTGAAACATGATTTTAACTGTTCTGTGAAATAGCTATTCCCATACTCTTACCCCAGTCATGTAGCAAAGGTCTTTTGAGACTTGCATGTTCCACCATGCAAGCAATTCTCTCTCCAAATCTGGGTGTGTACTCCAGGTAGGAGTGAAACTGATAGCTCCAGTCACCATTTGCCAGGTTGTCAGTGAAGGTAAAATCTGTGGTCACTTCCTGGCCATTTTTTAACCAAGTCACTTTGATGGACTGAGGGTAGAAGTCTCTAACGCTGCACACTAGCATGACAGAATGTTGAGAGCTGGCAGATGTCACAGACTTCACATTTATTTTGGGTTCAGCTGTAGAATCAGTGTAGCAATTAATAGTAGGGTCGAGTTTACTATTATTACTCTTTATAATATTATTATAATATTCCTCGTACTAATACTATTACTAATATTGTTATTCATCAACTAACTGCATGTTTACATCAAAACTAATATTTTCATTTATTAAAATACATCTTCCATTTTATGCTATAATGTATGTCTACGTACCCAGTAGATTTTGTAAGATGCCATATATTTCAGGAGCTTTTTGTACGCAGATTTCATTAGCAGTTGCTTTTTGGCTAAAAACCTCTTCAGGGGAGTTCAAAAGGTTTGCTTTCTGTATGGAAAACGGTGTGTATCCAGTCCACTTCTGTTCAGTGCTGTTGTACTTTATCATCAGCTTGTTGTTAAAATGTATCTCTTCTATGAACTCTACGTCAGTTACACTATTAGACTTTATGAAACACCAGTTATCCGTATATAAGAAATATCCATCTTTAAAGGCTGTGAAATTATAGGGGTAAGATAAAATATACAAGCATAACTGAAGTTGTTGGCAGACAAAACAATATAAAAAGTCAAAAATCAAAAGATATAGCTTTGTAAAAACCAATATCTTCAATAAACAATCAGAAAGAGAGAATGAAAAGACTGCTGCACAAGGAAGCTGAGATTGTATGTCATACTCACCATCAAAAGAGAAACATGATAAGAGCAGCAGCAGCTTAGCGAGGAAACTTAGTTTAAACATTCCGACACATAAAATAAAAGCAATACTGGTGTGAAACAAAGAGACTGGATTCAATGTCAAAGCCAAGGAGAATCTTTATGCGGAATAATGATCAGTTTAATAAGGAAGTTCTGAGAGGAAGTTGATAGTCAGGTCTCTCTGCTACACCGGTTTTCTTAGAAAGATAAGGAATGAGGAAACAAAATTAAAAAAACAACTGGTTAGTAGTCTTGTATTGTATTTGTCCTTTACTAAGCACTTTCCCTTAACCTCGATGGAAAACGTTATGCTGTTATGGAAAGATAGGCAGGATAATTCATAAGTACTTAGGAAAAGGCAATCGCAATGCTAAGCAAATTCGAATGCACTTACACTGGGCTATGTAATTGTGCGAAGGGATGTCACTGACGTAGGTCTTTCGTGGTGAAACTACAATGTCCTAAAGATGGCCTACTAACAGTACCTTAGATACTTCACCTTGTGCGTTCAACTGTGTTGTTTCATAGGCTACATAAGTGTGGACAATCAGGTGAAATATATTGTAAGATTACCAAGGTTGGAATTTAAATAAAATAAATATAGGGTAGAGGCCTATGCGGTGTCTTTTTTGGTTTGACTATAAGGTTACTAGTTTTCCTATTACACTTAAAACATTCTGGGTTAGGCTATACTCAGGCATGTTATAAAGTAGCAAATGAAGCACCTCCTTTAGACAAATCCAATTAGGTTTAGGATAGACATGATAATGTTCCTATAACTAGTTGGGAACGACTGCAAATTACAGGATATTTTACTTCAGTTCTAATACCGTAATCTATATGACCATATTTTTTACTTTAAATAGAAAGTTGTATCAATACTTGGATATAGGAAAACTAAAAACACCTTATAGTCAAACCAAAATAGACAGGGGTATTGATAACATCAGTTTAACACATTATTTTGGATAAACAGACACCCTTTTACAAACTGAATGGCAGGTGAGACGCAAATTGATTTAAGAAAAGCTATACATTTAAACAAGTGCTATTTGCAGCTCTTACTCCACCACTACTTAAAATACTCCAATATTTTTCAAACAGTAAAGGGACAACTACATATTGTATATATTTTGAGAGCACAGAAAATGTTGTTTGGCTTTCCTTATAATGAGAAAAAACTCGAACACGTTATCTCTTAGAATCAGATAAATAGGACTCCTTTAGAATAACCGTATTCTATTGTTTTGGTGGTGGGTGGCAAAATACTTTATAGACATGTCCACATCAAGTGACTACTTTTGCTCATCTGGATTCAATACTGAGAACATCCAGGTTACTCGGCCGACAGTCCTGCATAGAGCGGAAAAGCTGTGCTCACATGCAGCACGGCTTACTGGCAGAGATTGCTAGCTAACTTTACCTAGCTAGTGTAATGATAATTTCAATCTGACAGAAAATAACCAATTAATGAGAAGGAGAAACCATGAAAGGATCAAGTACAATTTTATTGATGACTACAGAGTCTGAATCAAAGTCTGTACACAGAGAAATTACTACAATGAGTTCACTCTAACGACATAGCAAGTTCTGATTAGTTGACAAGGTTATAACGAGTATATAGGTCTGTAGGAGCTATTTGCCTATTTTTATTAAGTTAGTATTATTATTTTTGTTTAACCTATATTGTTTAGAATAAATTTGCTTATATTTACTTTTCATAGTAATTTGTTTAGTTCATATTTC
>JAVQIZ010045139.1:0-12651 GCA_036023535.2 Galaxias brevipinnis | reverse complement strand
GGGGGGGAGGGCGCTGTGTAATATGAAAGGGCTGCCGAGTCAGGTGGAACCGCTTTTTGTTGTTGTGTTCCTCCTTCTTAATGAGAGGCGCCCTGGGACTCGGTTAGGCTGGCCGAGTAAACAACAATAGGAGGCTCATTATAACCCATACCGGAGGATTATCTCATTACAACTTTGCGTACTGCTTCTCGAGGCTGTCCTTTGTGGCACCGCTTAACTAAGAAAACAGTGAGGCTGTGTAGGCCTTCTAGCAGGATAAAGGTGTGCAGCACCGGTTATTGGGGAGCCTGTGCATACGTGTGTGTGAGTCTGTGTTTGTGTGTCCGGGTGAGCGCACACAGGTGTCTGTGTATCTCTGTCTGTGTCTGTGCTTTCCCCCCATCTGTTAGAGCCCAGCTGAACGACCCAGGGGAGTGAATTAAGCAATATCATACTGCTTACTGCAGAGTTGCCGTCTTGAAATACAGCCCCTGTATTCTTCTAGGGCTCTAGTCTGGTAAGTGGAACATTTTCAGCATGTCTCTCTTTGTCCTCCACGCCCTCCCCACAAGCCCTTGGAGAATCACTGCACCACCTCGTAGCCACAGGACCTCCATATTTCTTGATCCCTTCCACTCCGTTATGAGATGAGAGGATGGGGGGAGAGTACAAAGAGGCAGCTCGGGGTGTGTTTGAATGGATGACTCCATGGCTACTGGGAGACACTTTCAGGGCTTTATCACACTCTTTTATGGCGTAGCCACGTTACTTATGATCAGTCGATCCATTACACCCTTGATAATGTCCTCGCCTCGCCTTTATGCCGTGTGAGACACTGTTCCCGCCGTGTGCACCATTCATCTGGCTGTGAGCCATCTCCTCTGCATTGCCGGGTTGGTTCGCTTCCCCGTTTCTGCAAATGAACTCCCCGAGGATGAAAGAATATGCTATGGCAGTCAATACTGCTCGTTGTGTACTCTGCCATGTGGGCTGGATCTGGAGAGGGCCTGCGTAGCCAATTACTCTCACAGCGAAGGAGATCAAAGTCCACTGAGAGGCAGCGTGGTGCGCGCCACTGGTGCAGAGCACATTAGCATAACGTAGGATCATCCAACCTCTGACCCGCACTGCTTCAGCTAAAAGCCCCTCGAGCGCTCGCCCATCCGTTTCATAGAACCCTAAGCCCGTCTGCCTCAAAGTGTAACTGTGGCTTTGAGCCCTGGGAGAGTTGGATCAGACACAAGCTCGTCTGGAGCCTGGAGCCTAAAGCCCTACACCCGGCACAGGATGTGTGAAGAGCCAGGGTGTTGATGAGCCCGCGGAAGACTCTCCTCACCTTGCTGCTTCCGCGCCTGTGCCTTCTGAACTCTGCCAGCCTGAAGGAACACCTTTCTAAATATTTACAGTGCGTCTGCCTATTTTGAGCCGTGAACAGGGGCGGCTGTGGGTTGGTTTGGTGTTGCAGTTTTTTCTTTTTTTTCTGGCCACTAATTTGAATTCCTCTGATGTGCACCAGTCTCTGCTCCATAGGAGTCCGTGTCTTTAGGAGCTTCATGCTCAGAAACCTTGTCACCAGGCAGAATAGAACAACATGCTCGAGAGAGGATTTGGCCAGGTTGGAGGGATTCAACTAAACACTGTCCTGACCATAAGAGGCTCCCTCAGAACGGTGGCATCTTGACGACCACTGCTCAACGTTCAGCCGTGTTTTAAAAGACGCCTGCTCCCTAACCTCTTCATTAGATGGCCCACTCAACATGCATATTCGAACGCTCGTTGCAATAAATTATTCAGAACAATAGAATTTACATAATCTTCGTCGGAGCTTCCACAAAAAACAATCGACCCAGAGCCAACTATTAGGCTGCAACTCGAACCGAGGCTACGTGAGACGGGTTAGGGCTTACAAAACTGTCCTAGAGCTGCTCTGAAGTGATGATGTGCAATTACTTGAGAGTTGGCTTTGAAGCCTCTTTGATGGCATAATTCCGGGCTTGTCCCGCTTTGCTCATTTCCTTATCTACATAAAACATCTGAATCAGCCCTCCATTCCTCCTTCCTCGGGCACACACCCCCCTCGCCACACGCTCGCTCCAGTGCTCCCATCTCTAAGAGGAACGCTGCGACTCCGAGCCCTGACACATCACAACCCGATTATTACTTCTATTTCTCTGGAACTTTCTAAATCCCTAAGTCTTCCATCCCTATAACTGCGTTGGGGTCGAAGTCTCTCTGTTTCACAGCAGCTCTTTCAGTTTATGTCAACACTTTACTCGTTCCTCGTTTAATCCTTCTACCTGTCCCCGTGCTCCCATGGGAGCACTCTACAACCTTCAGGTAAGCGTGTCAATGTTAAGACAAAACTTCCCGTTCACACATTTTGCCACCTAAATACCTTGTGCCGTGTAGGTCAGTCCAGTTCTTCTCTGTATCAGCGGGGGACCTCCTTCACACAACCATGGCCATGAGCAGGGGCCAGGGACAGAGTGGAGTAAAGATCCAGATGGCAAAGCAAAGGAGGAGACAGGGAAAAAAAAGAAAAACCGTGATTCTCTGTCTCCCTGTCCAAATTACATCTCTGTGTCCGTCCTGTGCGTGGTGCGTTCACGGGACCCCGAGCAACTGCACTGAGCTGACTATCACGACGAGGGTCTGGCAACCTCGCTCTCGCACGCTCTCCCTCACACACCCCTTTCACCTACCCTACCCCCCCCCCCCCTTTACAGCGCGAGTCTCATCCTCTCACACTCGCACACACACACAGATGCACTCTTTCTCTCACACACGCACACACAGATACACTTTTCCTCTCAAGTGAGGTTTGCAGAAACAGCCACACGCTCCCTCTCTCTCTGGCTGCTAGACAAACCAACCCCCACCTCTCTCCACTCTTCATTCTCCATCCTCTGCCTTCACTTCCATTTGAGCAAGAGCGCTCCTCCAGCTCATACTCTCCATCGGTCTCTCTCCGTTCCACTGTCACCCCACCCATACTCTCATATTCTCTGTGATCCTCCAGTAGCATACCTCCCTCCCTCTCAGAGATACTTCCATACTCTTGGTTTTTGTTTTACCACTTTGTCTCTCCGCCTTCCCCCTGGTCTACCCCCCCCCCCCTCCTCTGCCCCCACTTTCTCATTTGGTGCCTCACACTGACAGCAGCAGCACCTCAGCCTTCCCACCCTCTCCCCCGTGTCTTTGATGCTGAGAGGGGATTAACACAACGAGCTCTGGGGCTGGATTGATGGACCACAAAGGTCAGCCTCTCTCGCCCTCCTCCCATCTGTTCCTCGGGGCTGCCTTCTACTGCAGGGTGTTGATGTGTGCAGACGCGTGTCCACAGCGGCAAGGTGTTGGTGCTGGTACAACGCATGCGAGATGTACTGTATGTGTCATTACATTTAATCTGAAACGTCTAGTAACATATGGGATATGGAAGTGGTTTGGATGCAGGAGGTGTTATGTTTGGTGTGGCCCACTGTGTTGACTGTGACGATGCCACCAGGTACTGTGTGTGTGTGTGTGTGTGTGTGTGTGTGTCAGGAAGGGTGCACCCAGACAGAGGTGAGGCACTTATATTAGACACAACCCCTAGAGACCATCCATGGTGTTACCCTGTTCATGTACACACGCAGCGTTCCATAGTTCCAGTCGATGTTATCACAGCGATGTCCAATTGACACAGTCTGCTCTCCCGTGAGACCATTGCTTTCCTCATCACGTCTCTGGGATCTCTGGGATGGGGGGGGTCATTTGTTCCACAGTGAGAGACCATCGATGACTTGGCCTAAAGCTCACTGATGCCAGGTAATGCTCTTTTGAAGCATGTTAAACGGAAGAGCGGATGCAGATCATGCCGCTAAATATATCCTCTCCAGGACTCTATGGCAGGCACTGTGGCTCCCGGAGTGATGGTTAAAGTCCCTCTCCAGTGATGGTGCACTCCATGCATGGGTTCTAACACAGCCCACGGGTACTCCCACTGGTCCTACAGCCAGATGCAAGCAAAATCAGCCAGCCTCACACCTCCTCAGTTAACCCTTCTCATGAGAGAGAGAAAGAGAGAGAGAAAGAAAGAGAGGTGGGTCATGGGCAAATGAAGGAGAGCAAAGGAATTCCAACCTGTGTCTGTGTATGAGCGAGAGAGAGAGCGAGAACGTCATGGGGCGACAGAGAGACAGAGCAAGTGAAATAGAAAAGCAATAAGTATGGAGATTATACCGAAATATTATCCATTTAGATTGTGTGACGAGTCAGCGTGCCACATAAATATAGCTTCACCTCAAAGATGTGGCATTTGAAGTTCAGCAATAATACTTGTTGAAATCTTCAATATTGCAATGTGACTGGGATCATCAATTAAAATGACATGGCATCTCTATCTAATGAAATTCTCCCTTACTATAGGCTAATTAAAAAAACACAAAGGGTTGAAGAGATGAAGATTGCAACATCATAAGACATCACTGTCCAAGTTTATCACTGGCCAAACTGTCCTAAACAGGAAAGACATGTTGGGATCAATAGGCTGGAGAAGATCAAGGGGAAACACAATGCAGTGGTGGGCTCTAGTGGCCATTGTCGGCTAGTGAGGAAACGCGTTGGATCTGTACCGAATTAAAAGAAACCATAGAAATTGACCTAAGGCAGTCGTGCGCCTCTCACCAATGACGACTGCTAGCATAAGGTGGCAAAGCATTTTTTTAAGGACTGTAACCGGTAGTTAGATAGTTCCTTAGAGCTGTATTGTTGATTTCATGATGACTTAACACAACAATCAACCCCTAACATGCACATAGTAGTCAAGCAGGCTAGCCTTGATTAACCAACTAAAATGTCGATAACACATGATTGCTTTATGAAATAGTTTAAATAATTTCTGAAAGAAATAATACATGAATGCATTTAGTTTGCCTGAACTTGATCGAAGATTCCAAACGAGCTCACAAGAACCTTGCCAAATAGACAAGGTAACCGTCCCAAACCTACGAGGCATTACAGAAAACATGTACAGACCGCTGACGTTGGCCCTCACAGGCTAAAAACTCGTAGTCGTACCGGTGACGCCACACAGATATGGTGCCGTAGAGTAAAGAGATGACTTTTTTTGAGTGATATTTTTATCGAACAGGCCACACAACATTCACTTTTCCTCTCGCCCTCACAGGCTACAAACTCGTAGTAGTACCGGTGACGCCACACATATATGGTGCCGTAGAGTAAAGAGATAACTTTTTTTTTGTGATATTTTCATTGAACAGGCCACACAACGTTCACTTTTCCTCTCGCCCTTACTCACCGTAAGAAAAACAGACCTTCACATTAGGTGTCTGGCCCCAGTTTACTTGAAGCAGGCTCGTTATCCTGATGTGCCACAGCTGTGCTCAAGTACCTTGAGTTGCAGGAGGCACAGGTG
Source organism: Galaxias brevipinnis (assembly GCA_036023535.2). Classification (NCBI taxonomy): domain Eukaryota; kingdom Metazoa; phylum Chordata; class Actinopteri; order Galaxiiformes; family Galaxiidae; genus Galaxias; species Galaxias brevipinnis. Next base: position 7,256 of record JAVQIZ010045139.1, on the reverse strand, counting down.
GTCCTGGCCTGATGACACTGCCTTTGGTCCTGAATATGACAAACTGGGCATCTAGTCAGTCGTGACATGGGCTCATGCGGTTGCTGTACAGGGTGCTGATGATACACACACACACACACACACACACACAGACACACACACATATATATATATATATATATATATATATATATATATATATATATATATATAAACCATAAATGTTTAAATAGAGAGATGCTCATGTTTTTACATTTTTATCTCGTTCCTTTCAACTGTTCCTGTATGGTTTGGAGTCAGTCCAATCCAATCCAAAAAGCTTGTAATGTGCAGTTCTCAGGCAAAGAGTTGAGATAGATAAAACAAATCTGTTCCAATTATCTGCAGATAGGCCGGTAGACTGTTTCCGCTGCTTCTGTGCTTTTAAGCTTGTTGGGTTTTCAGATGTGTGAAAAAAGCTATTTTTTTCTTTTGTTCAAAATTAAATACAGTAGGAGCATTGAAGAGGAAACATCTTTATAGTAAATATTTATTTCTATAAGCCAAAAACTACTGTTACATGATTTCAAGACTCTTGAGCTGTCAAATAGTGTTGGTGAAATCAGCTTTGTTTGACTGCAAAAGAGAAAAAGAACCGTATTTCTTCTTTCTTTTAATTTAAATTTTACATATTACAGTCCTCAATATTGAAAAAGCTAGATTATTGCTCCCATGCGATTTTTTTTTTTTTTTGCTCAATAATGCATAATTATGTATAAGAGGGCATGAAAAGATATGTGATTGCTTTCAGCTTTTAAATATAAAACAGTTATAGATGATAATTTGTTTACACTGAAATGCCGTGCAGCTAGCCATCCTCAATAGCAAAGAATTTGTCAGTATGAAAGTACAGGAAGATTCAGTATGAACACATATACATACTGCATACACAGTATGGAATGATAAACATTAATATATAGAGTCTGTAACTAAATCTTCGCGTTAAGTGACTTTTTTCCCTACTGATTATAAGCACACAATTTAACGACCAAGAATGTAGAATAAAGCATTTCGTATATTTTTCAAGTATGACATAGCATTTATGTAAATATAGCTTTGCATGAGACACTTTTAAATGTAATCTCAAAAGCTTTCACTGTGACCTTATTTTTTTCTCATTCACTGTTCTATTAATCAGTGCCTAACAGGTTGTGCTATTCTTTCTCTATATTTAGAACCATAAGCAGTAGTCAAATCCATCACATTTTTTAATGTAATTCCTCAATGGTCATGTTGAGATGCCTAATAATCTGACCTCCCACAGCCTACTGTTCAGACCTGCGTATGAAACAGCACAACAAATAGTAGTTTGTTACCTCTGACTGTTTACAGTGAGGCCTATCCTGGGTTTGGAGATACAGAAACCCTAAGGTGATGACAAACCACAGCCAACGGGCACATCACAAACTCCCCACCCTACCACAGCCATCCTGTCTGTCTGTCAATACGAGTAATGTCTGTCTCAAATAGCATCACAAGGTGGCAGCATTTGACTTTGAAGAGCCGTACAGCAATCGCTTAAATAGTTAGACATTTGCATTAACCTAACAACATTAATATATGTAGATATTCATTAATGTAGATGTGTTGACCATATCTACTTCTTGTTAGTGTTCATGTTGCCCAGTTTTAAGCCAACTCTGGGGACAGTTTAATGCTGAATTGTGAAGAACAGAATTCTGCAAGTGAAATAAAAGCGAAGTGGTTGCTCAACAATGAAATTATTCAGACACAAACCAACCAAACCTGGGTCATGGAAGCTGTTTCCTCAACAGACTGTCTCATATGGGTATTGGAGAATATGACACCCTGACATTCAACATCCTGGTGAGGCGAAAAGTTAGTTGGAATGTTCTCTTTTTGTTTTTCAGTGAAAAACTTGTGGATTTTATTGGCACTTTTGGTAAAGCTGCCATTGTCAGTAAACCTGTTGATAACTACCCTCTGAACATCTCATGTTGTGTCCATGTATTTATTTCCTAGAATATTATGAGTTTAGGGAAGGAATTTGTTCAGAACTTGTTCAGAACTCCCAAATTAATGAAACCTCCTCTCGCTCTGTTTTTCCTCTGTCCCAGTCCTCAATCAACCACAGGCACTAAGATGTGACCAAAGATGGTCCTTAAAAGCAGCATTGAGGACCACCAGTAAAGTATGAGTGCATCACACTTTCACAAACACATAGTCACCGTTGAAGAAAGTAGCAGAATTATCCTTGGATTTGAGTCTTCTCTGTCTTCTCTGTGTTTTAAATTTGGACATTGGCGTTGAATATCAACAATATACTAAAGGTTCTGGGACAATAAAGTTAGTTTACTAGTTAGTTAACTTCTCTCTTGAGTAATATGATAACGAAAGGAACAAAAATCCCCATAATCTGATCTGCGTGTTTGAAGGGGATGTGTTTACTTGCAACCATTTCTTTGAGCAACTTATGAATGTTCAACACAAGTGAACACTTAAAATCTCGCCAATCATATTTAGATGCTTAACTTGCTGTTGTGGCTCTAATGCAATAATAGAATGATATATGTACAGTTGTACAGAAATATGTACAGAAATGTACAGCATTTCGTCTTTGTATCGCTACACTTTCGTTGCACTTTAAAAATGACATTTGACAATTTGATGTACTTGATTTACCTTAAACAATTTGTATTGTTATGCTTTAGATAATTTTTGATTTCCCATTTGCAAAAACATTTTTATAGTAGTAATAATTAACTATAAAATGTAGGTGATTGCACAGCTTTTTTGGTGTGGTGAAATATTGAACCATTTATAGGGCTAAATAGAAGAATTTAAGATTTCAATAAAGAGCTATATAAAACCATATAAGATTGTAATATAGGGCTATATAGGACCATTTAAGATTTTAATTTGGGGCTATATAGAACCATTTAAGATTGTAATATAGGGCTATATAGAACCATTTAAGATTTTAATATAGGGCTATATAGAACCATTTTTGTTATAATGAGCAACACAAAATTGCTTGCATTTTTTTAGTATGTGGCTACGCTACATTAAACCTGTTTTGGTTTTAATACAGTGCCAGATATAACCATTTGGAGTTTCTTACATAAAAGATGCCAAAGTTAGTTCAAAGCTGTCAATATTCACCGTTTTGATTGTTAGGTATTATTTATACAATGCATTTTAATTTGTAAAAATACATCTTTGCTCAAATAAATATCCTGGGTAGTCTTTCACAATTATCCAAGCAACCAGAACTGGGCAGAGGGAGAGAGGAAGAGGAAGAGGAAGGTGAGATACCTCCCGCTATCATTGGCCTTGACTTTAATTATCTGAACCTGCTGCTCCCTCCAGGGAGCTCCAGGAAGCTCCTCAGCCTCGCACAGTGTGACAGAGAAAGACTTCAGCTAACCTCACAGCTTCCCCCCTCCTCCCCCGAACGCTCCCTCCATCCAGCTCTCCCTGTATCACATTTCTCCTGGTGCCTCGAAATTTGTCACATTCTTGTCCCTCCTCAGAGAGCAATGCCAAGACAATGCACCAGTACAACTGGAGCAAGGTGGGTCAGTGCTGTATTATTTGTTTTCACCACGAGATCCATACCATCCTCCCTCTCTGCTGTTTTCACTGGCAGATGGAGGCAGGATAATCCCCCTGATCTTAGTCAACGATAAGAGAGAGCAGGGACAGTCAGCGCGTGCCTGGCCTTGAGGTCCCGTGGCTGAGCGTCGTCAGGAACTAGTCCACCGGGTTTTCTTGACATGGGCAGGTGTCTGTTGTAAGGAGAGTGGCTAGTCCCCATCCAAACCTCTGCTCCTCTTCCTCCTATCCTCCAGGGAAATATCTCTAGCCCAGTGATCAATTGGCAGGCTGGGAAACGGGATAGTCCAATGGTAACCTGACACCCCTATATCTAAGGAGAAAGATTTTAGCCTCCATTAGCGACTGTACCAATGAGAGAGGATGGAGGAATGGGGTAAGTTGTTTCAGTCAGTCTGCTTTTGCGTGGAATTTAGGAATATATTTGAAGATAAGTTGATATATAGAATGTTCCTCCAATGTTTTCTCAGCTCCATTTGTCTTTGAAATAAATAATCTAGCCAGCAGCATCTATATAATTTATATGAAGGATTGAAGTATAGTAATCAATCACCTCTAGATTTTATTATACAATAATTTTCCACATGTACATGTTTTTATTTTACACATACCATTTTACAGTATACAATAAAGAACAAGACATTTGAACAGTAAAATGAAATCAACTGATTGATCAGTTTGATCCAAAGTGAAACAATACAGAGCACAAAGACAACAGGAATAGTAGTAAAAACCCTAACAGTTAACGTTCCTCCTTTCTCTGCGTCGGAAGGAAACTAGCTACCGTATATGTAGTAACTCAATCTCCAGTGATCAACACGTTCTCAAAGTGCCATGACATCACTATGGCTAAACTAACCACTGAATGCAGGGGATCAACCCGAAACGCAAACGTTCCCTACACAACTCACTAAGTTTACCAGTATACGTATTTGTTTTATGTACAAGTAAATTGGACATTTCAGTGCCACAAATATATTAATTTATTGCTTTTGTGACTAAGAGTGTAATAACAAAGACTAATGTATTTCAGGAGTAATACCTCTGTAGGTGTTTTTCTTCTTCTTTTTTTTTAAGAAAGGGATCGGAGAAAAATTAATTCCTCCATAAGAGACAGAAATATATAGAGATCACAGAATCTACTTTTAGTCTTATAAATATCAAGACCTGTAGGCAGGTAGAGACAGTGGCATCATAATCCATAGAAGCCTCGATGTGTACTCTGACATTAGGTCTGACTTGACAGGCTCAGGCTCTGTCCTTCATTGGTGATGTTTTGTTTGGAGATCACCACACCACAGTCTCACTTCTGGAGTTGTATTGCTCAGTCACTGTGACTGCGGGCCCAGGCTGGCGCCTGTTGGTGATTTGGCTCGTCGATACCAACAAACGGCTATGTGACAGGGGGGATACACTGACAGCACAATGTGTCAAGTGTAAACAAACAATTTATAGAAGCACCTTCAGCCAACGGTCTACAGTAACAACACATGTCCTAGAGTGTATGGACGACATACTGAAGCTCATACCACACGACTTGTCACAGAGATTTGCTGTAATTTCTACAGTAACATGTTAAAAAACATGATATAAGCAGTCCTCATACCTGTTGAGGATTCATCTGACTTTGATTAGTCCCTCTCTACCCTGTCTTAACCACATGATTAGCTATCCCTGTAATCCTAAACAAGGCATTTGTTCCCATACGTTTCGGACGGGTCAGAAGTCTAATACTTCCACTACCTTGACATGATACTGGTATTGGTAAATAACGATGAGAGAACATGATACAGCAGGCTAGAAACCATTTCACTACGTAGACAATATGTGAGTGGTTGAGTGACATGTTGCCTACATTTTGGTGACTTTATAGCGTTTTTTTTGTTCTGGTGCCTGAGTCTGGATATTCAAACCATTCTACAGCACAAGTATGTGACTGTATTGGCACAGGTAAGATGCTTTTTTCATGTGAACATTCTCATGGATTTCACTTTTGAAAAGCATGTGCATATGGCGAGTTCTGCACGTACAGACAGGCTTGAGAATTTAGATGGATTGAGAAAGATAAAATATTAGACATTTAACCCTTTGCTCACAAGGCTTGATAGGGACATAAATAAAGCAAACAATCTAGGACTGAAAATAAACTCTCTTTGTATAGAGAAGTCGTGTTTGTGTCAACATTGAGGCGTTTGTGCCCTAAAGTACTGCTAATCTGTAACACACGGTACATAAATGCAAACATGCTCACACACACTTGACTGCGTGCGCACACACACAAACGCCAACTTGGTTTACCCTACGTATCTTTCCATGTCAGTACATTGGTCATTTAGTTCAGTAATTCTTTCATCATATTTCAGTGAGTCTTGCTGGCAATGGTGTTCTTCGTGATCTTCCACTCCGCCCCCCCCTGGCTGTATCCAGGTTTCCTATGCCGTGAGGAAACCTGACTTTAAGCTAGGGTTTCTCTCTGGCTAATCCCCCACCGCCCCTCCCTCCACAAGGCTCTCTGCACGGTCTCTTCTTACTATGTCAGCGGCTGCTCCTCCTCCCCTCCGCACAAGGTAGTTATTGGTTGGTTGGTTGCACATACTCCTCTGTTTTGTCCCAGTCGGAGACCCAACCACCTCCTCCTCCTCCTCCTCCTCCTCCTCCGTTGGGATCTGCGCCCCCAGCCGGGTTCATGGCACCATAGCCTCCCCCGTCTGTGCGATACAACTCCTCCGTCTCATCTGCAAGCTCGTCTTCGCCTAGGATGCCACACTTCTCATCGCTGAGGCTCTCTGGCTCGGCCCAAGCCTGCTTCTCTCCAGAGGCAAACAGTCCTGAAACACCAACACCAACCTGATTGAGACGTACACAAAGACCTGGACGCAGACATTGGTCTGATTGTTCACACAAATTGGTCAGTTAGTACATCCGAACTATCTAGATGAAGGCCACCATGGAAAGTATTGTGAATGAAAACGATACATTTCCATCGAATATGAAGTTGGTTGGCAGTATGACAAGTAAAGCAAATTGTGTTTCTGCAACACAATGCAATCCCAGAAGGAAACATCAGACCAGATGCACCGCTAGAGGAACTGGGGGAAACGGGAAGGGAAAAGGGAGGGATACACACCATAGAATATGACACCTCCGTAATGAACGAGTGAAGCAATGAGAAAGACACCCTGCCACTCTTCTCGCGTCTAAGGCGAGAGAGGGAGAAGGGAAGAAAAAGGAAAAGCATGACCGTTAGAGGAAGAAAAGGGCGGGCAGAAAAAAGGTTTCAAAATAAAGAAGTGACAGTACGAGGAATACAGATTGAAAGATGATAAATCAGATTATTAAGAACAGTTTTATTGTTAGCATGTCAGAATTAATCTCGCCGCGATATTGTGCTGGGTAAGTTAGGGTCTTTGTTTAGCAACAGAGACATGTGTCTTGCAGGAGTTATGATAAAATATTAGTTATGATGTGTGTGTGTGTGTTTGTGTCTGTGTGTGTGTCTGTGTGTGTGTGTGTGTGTGTGTGTGTATATATGCTGGTGTGTGTTCTCACTATCTGTGAGGATAATGATGACAATGAGCCTTATGGTGTGTGAGTGTGTGAGTGAATGGGTGAATGAGAGGCAACATTGTAAAGCGCTTTGGTTCCATTCCGGTTGAAAAGCG
>JAVQIZ010045102.1:0-11943 GCA_036023535.2 Galaxias brevipinnis | reverse complement strand
TATATATAAATTACATTCCAGTTGCATGCAATTTCACATTAGTGCAACATTATCTTCAGTAAAAAACAAATCAATAAAGCATTTTGACATATCTAATAGGTTTTGTGTGACACTAAATTATGCAGTTATACAAAACACACATTTGGAAAGTTAGGGGTACTGTAGTAAAAAAATAAAATTATGAAACCCTGAAAAATGGAGCTGAACTGCATTGTAGATCTTGATGGACAATCGTGGGTTTATCATGGGTCTGACGAGCTGCTGTCGAGATGAGCGTCTTTCTCTCCATCCACCCTTCATGCCCGGCCTCGATGGCCTTTGTTTTTCTTTTCTCTCGCTCTTTTTTTTTTTCCGCTTCTCCTCGTTATTCAACTACTGGCACTGAGGCACGGCAAAGACGCTCCGTCCATAATTATGCATGAAGCCCCACTGCCAATTAGTAGAGGCTCCCCTGTCCCTCTCGCTGAGCTCGCCATGCTAATTCATTTGACACATGATGTATAAAATTCATTATGCATTCTGAGTAGTTTGCATGGCTTGCTTCATTCATACTGAGAAATGTATAGAAAGTTTCATTTGTGCGTGTTTTAAAGACTTCCTATTTCTTTTGTATTTGTGGGCTGTTTTTAAAAAATAAATTAAAAAATTATAATATACCCACTGTGTTTGGAAATGATTAGTGAAAGCTGAAAACAATCTCGAATGACTACAAAGATTTCTCATGATGGGTATTTAAAATATGTACAAATATACATTGTCAATATTTTTTACATGTTTTATCATTTTGGCGTGTTATTAAAAGTGGGATGGATGGGAAAATATTGATTGATCTAAAAGCAGCAAGAGTAATAGTGATTCAATTGTGAATGCAGGTTAAAGACATTTTAAACTTTTTAATGATTCTCTCTACACACTGCATTTCCTAATGTATAGACTTGCTAGAACTTACGTAGGAAGTTCAAAAGCATATGCTTATGTATTCCATCAGTCCCGTCCCATATGAAACAATGGTGATTAAAACAGTTTGGGTCGTGATAGCTGAAGTGTTGGAGGCCGTAAAATTGTCACCTATGCTTACAGGAGGAAGTGCCTTAATGAGTAGGACAGTTTTATATGGAAAGCCCTTTGTAGTCTCACGGCTAAAGCCCCGGCCGAAAGGGCCATGCTCCCTTCAGGCAAAAAAACCCCTCTTTAAAGCAGAATGGTTCCATTTCACCCTGCTTTTCCCTCCTCCACCACCCCTGGTCATTCACTCACGTTTGGGGGAGAAATAGCCGTTGGACATCAGAGAGTCGGAGATGAAAAAGGCGATTTCCGTCATTTTATTTGATGCCTGAAACTTGGGATCCCTTTTAGGGACGGCCTTGCTTCAGTTAGTGGTCACTTAGCGGGCCGCCAGAGGACATTTCCTTCCCTGTACTTAACCTTTGACCTGGGAAAGTAAAGGTGTAATCAAATCTTACGCTGAGCCGGCTACAAGGTGCAAGCTGACTTACGGTTAAGGTCCTGGGCGTTGAGGGAGATTTAAGACCCATCGAGGGAATAGGAATAACTGTGTCGCGCTTAACACCCAACAGGTACTTTATGGCAGAAAACAGGGGAGATGTGAGTGTGGCATTAAATGGGTGTATTTAAAAGTCTAATTAAATAACCGAAGCTCTCGGGATACATAGGTTTTTGCTTGTTACTCTTTTTTTTGCAATTAGACTCACAGGAACATATCATTTTAAATCAAATAAATGTGTGCCACAGACTAGTTTACTGAGAAATAGGACACTTGTGATACACTTGAGAGCTCCCGTTATTACCAAAATGCTTAAGGATCGAAGGGCTCCCTTGGCCCAAGCATCTAGTTTAACGTCCTGACTGGAGGTTAGACTGGGGGATGAAGAGTTTGGAGAGATAGTGAGTGGGTCACAGATTAGCTGGTTTACTCTTAAGTATACAGCACTTTGCCAAGGCGTGTGTTTATGGCTAGATTGACACCCACACACACACACACACACACACACACACACACTGCTCTTAATGATGGATGCTTCGTTTCTCTATCAGAGAATTTCTGTAGTGCAAACATAACTGAGCCATGAATGTGAAGAGTAGGAATGCAGCTTACTAAACTCAAGCCTTTGGCAACCTTTGGCAATCTTTTGAAATAAGCAGAATTCTGCTATTACAGAACACATTTAATTTGAAGTAACATTCAGTGTTTGACTTACTTTTTTTGTGCTGTGCTTTTGTTGACTCCAATGTTCCAGGAATATGGATATCGTAATTAGTTGGGTCGCACGGTTATAACACTAGATTTAGAGCACCTTGCTTTAGGAGTCTAATGAGTGTGAGAGCTTTGAGGCCTGTCGGCTCGGGACCCACTGACAGCACAGACCCCTGTTTAGATCCCGTTCACTAGTGAGCAATGACGGATTAACATTCAGGAGCCTCACATTTTAAACAATAAGTTAAGCGAAGGCAGTCCTACGCCTTTCTGGAAATTCTGACATTACTGATTTGAAGCAAATATTTATGCTGGGAGGAAATGGTCTTGGTGAATGTGGACTTACCTCATGTGAATATGCAAAAGGACAAATACTGCTAATTTGTTTGAAATGGCCTAAATTGATCTCCACATTTCCCTATTTTAATATACGGTCAGCATGTGAATTCTGCCGTTCACACACGCCCGTGTCATTTGGTTTTGAGTGTGTGACCTGATTACGGTAGGTCTTCATGCGGACGTCAAAATATTGGCATGCTAAGAAGCTGATTGTTTCAGGCTAATGGTCACTCAGGCCCCCTGATTGGTGCGCTTCGCTGCACTTCTCCGGGAACCGGCATGTCATTGGCCTCTTGCGGATATCGTGATCTGAAAATTTGCATTACGTTCACTTTATTGTTTTCCTGTTGTCTGTTAATTCCGGTCTACAGAGCAGCCAGTGACCCATGCCCTGGGAAACTCCCAGCACCTCACTGTCTGAGCTGTGTATTTACCCACTAGTAAACATTGAATGAAGGTTTTCATTTTCGTCTTCGATGCTGATCGAGAAATATAGTAGTATTTAATATCTATTATTCATTTTTGTAATGTTTTAGTTTTTTAAGATTTCTTAACTATCAGTAGTTTTCAATAATAATAATTTGTCCAAGGTAAAAAAAATAAAAGTGAATCAAGCTCTTGGGCTAATATGGGTCTTATGATTGATTCATTGATTAATTCTACAATTTGTTCTGATCAGAGACCATATTCAGGCAAACAAAGTTAATAGGGTTTTTCTAGGAGTGTCTCTGCACTTCATCTCAGTACTAAACAGGCATAATCCATGATCATTATGCAATAAGTGTTCAAATATGCATGACATGGACCAAAGCTTAATACAAATTCAATACGTTGCTCTGATACCACACCACATTTTTACCATTTTATTGCATAGCATTAAAATAGCTGATCTCTTGTAACCTTCAAGTCAAAACAAAATGTTGGCCATCTTCCACCAAGTCAACTTGGCCAAGAATATGTCAGCCTTATAAAGGAAGCCATGTTGCGGAGGCTTTTCACTGATGGTTGGTGTACTTTGTGATTAGCGTTAACACAAACACTAGACTGGGGTATTTGTAAATATTAGTTGGAGGGGTTGAGTGGTGGTGTGATTAGATAATTAATTAAACTAAACTTAATGGAACATTAATTAGGTGAGGCACCTTTCATATGGGTATAAGGATAGAGGGGAAAAATGCATGGATGTTTTTTTCTCTCTTTCTTGAATAAGCTTGTCCATCTGGGAGCAGTATGCTTGTAAACCAATGCATCCCTTCTAATTTACCAAAAGCTACAAAAAGCCGTCATCAGTAACCTCTCTACCCACTGACTTAAATAGTAGTCATGGACAAGAATGTGTAAAATGATGTGCCATTAGACTGAGGAATGTCATAACAATGGCTTTATGTCATTAATCACTTGATGTACGACATATGCAACTATAGCTATATAGATTGCCTGTCTCTGTATGTTTATTACATGTTTATGCTTTCATTGACTAAGCATAAAGGTAGCAATGATGATAATAATAATCTATTATGATATTATGTTTATTAATTATCATAATAATAATATTAATAGTAGTAGTAATAATACTACTACTACTAATAATTATAATAATTATAATAATAATTTTGCATAAAGGGGTCATAACCTACCAAAAAAAAATTTGACCCAGCTAACGAGACTTTTGCATGATGGGTAAAGTATTCGTTGCGTGTGGATGTGAATATGTCTCTTTTGTTAACCCCTACAGTTACCTTCCATGGTTTGAGATCTACTACAAGCTGCTAAACACTCTGGCAGATTACTTAACAAAACACCAGGTAATTATTAGTCATATTGTGCTGGAATATTTTTCTATTTTGTAACATGGCTGTATTTATACAACAATGTATGTGGTAAGAATGTTGTAGATTGTAGATTTAGAACATGAACTGTGGCTGCTTTGAAAACCGTATTGCTTTAGATCTTTCCTGTACGATGTTATTTATTTTGTGCGTTCTCCCAAGTATTATGTGCTGTTCTTGGATTTTCGTCTTAGAAGCAACATTGTTGACATTTCACAGACCAAATGCTGATCTGAAGCTAAAAGTCAGTCCTGGGTGATATACCGAACCTGAAAACAAACCTCACATTTCACCCAAACCTTCCCCCCTGACTACTAACAGCATCGTGTGCTAGGGGAATTGTAAGATATGTCCTGTAGTAAACATGGGAACGTGTAGCTTGTAATAGTGCAGAGACATTTAGCAGTGTAGAAGTGGCAGGGAGAGGAGCTGGGGAGAGTGGCATGGTGCTTTGGGACCGCGCAGTGACTGTCGTGTGGCCCCAGCCTTTCCCAAGCCGCTCGGATAGCGGGAGCAGAAATTCCGTCTGGTTAACTTACACACACACACGCGCACACACACGCACCACACGCATTTACGCACACACACACACACGCACTCGCACACACACACACACACACACACACTCACACACACTCGCACACACACACGCTCACAGCGCTCACAGCTCAGGGTTAGCCTATTAAAATCCAGATATGCCTACACTAGATTTCAGGCAGAGACCTGGATCCTCAAGTTAAGAAAATCTATTCAGTTACAATGTGCATTTTATCTAGGCAACTACGGTGTGTACTTAAAAGGTAATTTAATTAGGGCAATTGCTAGGCAAGAGCTATTGATGACAGACATTCTTTGGAATGGATTATAAATTGAAATTGAAATAAACCCCCCAAAAAACTAAAACCAAAACAGGACATGACCTATTAAAGAGAAACTGAAAGGAAGACGTTTTCTGGTTTCTTCTTTCAAAAAGTGGTCTTTTGTTTTTGATTTGGGAGGCACAGGCAGGAACAGAAGGCGTTGGCTGTACGTCGTGGGTGACTGAAGTGTTGGTGTGCATGATTTGGTTTATATTTACCCTGCCGTCGCGAGCGAGAGGAGGATGTTGACAGACGAGGGAAGACAAGAGCGATGACGGTTTAAGGCGAGGGGGTAAATGAAGTGTTTCTCCAGGCGGTGTTGCCGACCATGCGTGTGAGCATTGAGGCTTTTCGTGACAGGAGGCTGTTCGATCGCACTCTGCCTCACGCTGCACTCCTTTCTCACTTTCTTTCTCCCTCTCCTTTTCTGAATCCTACTCTAGATTGCTCACCAACTCTCTCCCTCTTTCTTTCTCTCTTTTACACACACACACACACACACACACACACACACACACACACACACACATACTTGACTATACACTATAGCTGCAGCCTATATATTACAGACCGTAGTTGGCTAGTTGTGCTATGCCTATGTAAACCCATGTCCTGGTAACTCTCCAGTGGGAGACACTCTACGCCTTTACAGAAGGTAAACAGCGTGCGTGTGCTGCAGCTCATCAAAGGCGCTGCACGCCGGCCCGTAGCCTGTGCTGTGGTGGGCCAGCTCTCTGATGGCTTCTTCCCGCCCTCTGTTTGGAGTGGGGACCCCTGGTTAATTACCGGCAGCCCGTGTAGGCTGTAAATCAGGGCAGGACTAATAAGCGTCTGCAGTGGCCCCCGCGCCTCGTTCCCCTCACCTCCCCGTCGCTCGTTAAACGCGTGTCACTCGGATGTTTTTGGGAGCCCTCCGGGCCTCGCTGCAGGACTGCCTCCGGTTCGCAGGAGATGTTGTCAAATCAGCCGTTCCATTGACACTTAATTCATTCCATTTTTATACTCTCTCTCTCTCTCTCTCTCTCTCTCTCCCTCTCTCTCTCGCATTGTCAAATGTTGTATGCTTCTGTTTTTTTTTGTTTTTGTTTTTCTCCAGGAGAATGACTTGAATGACATGCTGAACTCACTGTACGACCTGCCTGTGCCAAAGCCCTTCTCCCCTGTCAGCCTGAGTGTGGTAGGTATAGCTGGCAGGGCACGCTGCTGGGGGACGACCGCTACGGGGAGCGGGAACGGAGGATGGGTCACGACAACTGTAGATAAGAGTGGGGAAAAAGGAGTAGGCTGAGTAGGTTCAAGTGTGGACAGACAGAGGGACAGACAGACAGACAGACAGACAGAGGGACAGACAGACAGACAGACGAGGTCGGACACTTTGTTTGGGGATCCAAGTGGGTCTAACAGGTTCTCCTTGTGATAAGCCAGAGCTGGACATCAGGGTAACGGGTGCTCTCACAGTTCATCAGGTCGACTGGTTATCAGGATGTCCTAACAACTCCTCAAAATGCAGAAGTCAGTATGTGCGTGAAGTGGCCCATACATATTTACAAGCCGAATGCAGCTCAATATAGCAATGTTAGAATCATGGGATGCCTACCAAAGCAATTGTTTGTTTTCCAATCTCTGTTTTCCTGATTTTGGTATTATTTTAAAAAGAGCTGTGTTTGAGCCTTTTTCCATGAGGAAGAAGGCGCTTGCTTTTAACAATTTAAAAAAGCCGTTTTAGTCTCTTCTATTGTAAAAGTTTCAAAATGAATATTACTTCAATGAGTACCTGTCAATGTATGTGGTAGCTAGAAGCAATATTCAAGAAGAGGGGTTAAATGTTTATAAAGATAATATATTGCATATTTCTTTTCTTTTTTTAATCTGGTGCAAATTTATTTTCCTCTCAAACGTCAATCTGCAGAGGTGGCGTTTTGTGAATTTCTCTTCTAAAGAAGTTCAATCTTTAATTGATAAAGCAGAATATTCCTTCAAAACCGTTCTTTTTGTTTTGTTATGGCAGTCTAGAAAAAAAAGAATATGTCCCCTTTCAAGTGTGAACCCTGTTTTGCTCTCTCCCTCTCAATGTGCAAGAATGAACAGTTGCATTTTGCCACTGGGCAAGTACTGCGAAATCCGCCAAGCCAGGAGCCGGTGAGTAGGGAAGAGTGAGTGAAAAAGAGAGCGAGAGAAACGGAGAGAGGGAAAACCGGGGCTGCAGTGAAATCTGAAACCTCTGCTGTACTAATCGCATGGGAGTCCAGCCTTTCCAATTTGGCCAAATAAGCCTCTCTATCTTTTTAAATACAACAAAAACAAACTATCCCAGGCCTCAGTGTCTGCTTCTTCTCTTCTGGAAAACAATCAAACTTTGTTAATGATTAATGCTTGCTCCCCCCACTGCTGTATTCTCTTTCTGAATATCAAGTTTTCTCTTCTATGGTTTATGTTTAAAGCGTAGGCAATTGTGCTAAAAAAATCTCCTTGATGCCGTTCCCGTTAACCCACATTCCATGGTTTTTATATAAACATGGCTTTGAAAAACAATGTAAGCAAGCAAACAGTCAGCAATGGCCTGGGACCGGCAGAGAGGAATATAGGAGCATGGCTTACGTGTGAGGATCATACGGCTGTTTGTTGGCAAAGCAAACAGTGCAACGCCACTTGGAGACACTGTTCCTAGAAGGGGCTGCAATATTAATGATCTTTGATGCCATTTTATTTGAACAATCATTAAGCGGTGGATGACGCCGCCCTTTTGTTTTTGCAACCGAAGTTCTGCATGTTTTACTCAAGCTTATGATAGGTTTCCTTTGTTTTCTGTCAATTCTGTCATTTTTATGAAAGTGAATTGATTCGTGACATTTGTTCGGTTAATTTATAACAATTTGTAACTGAACAATCTAAGATGTTTCCACTTCCACAAACCTCTCAATTGGGTCATGTAAATTCTTCCTATGTTCAATCTTGGTGAAGTTTTTCCTTCTTCTGCTGGTTAATCGATGCTGGGCCTTAACTGCTTCAATCACGCTTGGGTGTGCATGAAGATCCCACTGGATATGTGTGAGCGGAAACCCACACTGTGTACACGAATCCCACTATTGTCATCGAGTTTAGGACATTTGAATGTTTGCCTAGGTTTTTTGGGGTTAGAAGCAACAGATGGAGCGATGTAATGAGTAGTGCAGCCAGAGCCAGGAAGAGGTGCGGTGGGAAGAGAGAGGGGGAGTGGAGTGCAGTTGATGTGCCGTCCAGGCGGCCTACCTTTACAGTCGCTCTCTCAGGCCTCTTTGATCCAACACTGAACCGCCTCTGCTTTCCCAAAGTGAGACAGGCAGCCCTGTGATCCTTTCAACAACCTGTGTGCATTCCTCTGCAACACGGTGTGTGTGTGTGCTTGCGTCTTTGTGTGTGTGTGTGTGTGTGTGTGTGTGTGCGTGTGTGCGTGTGTATGTGCGCACAAAAACCCACACCTTATTGCGTAGGTGTGAGTCTTTACGTCTGTGTGTGTGTGTGTGTGTGTGTGTGTGTGTGTGTGTGTGTGTGTGTGTGTGTGTGCAAAAAAGTGCACGTTAGTCTGTGTGTGTGCGTGCGTGTGTGTGTGTGTGTCTCTGTGAGTGGAACCTCTTTAATGCTTAAATAAAGACTTTGTTTTCCATTGGAGACATGGCTGTCAGTCTGTGGGGAGTGGTGTTGCTGTTGAGCTCCCCTTGGTTCTCTAGGCCCTGCTATCTATGATAAAACACCTTGCTATGCTTCAGACAGGAGCTCAGCAATTCATACAGACAGAGTAGAAGATGAGTCATAAATCAAAGAAGAAAGTGTTTTTATTTCTTTTCTTTTTTTTTTTCTTCTCCCGGGGTCTTTCTCTGTGAGTGGCGTGCTTCGTTCGGTGACCCTCCTCTTCTCGTGTGTCTTGTGTTTTTGCAGCACTCCTACTTCATAGTCCCTGATATCGACGGACTGCCTACCATTCCTGAGAACGTAAGCTTACCAGCTGCATCACTCCACAGGGATACAACGAGATCCATCACTGTCAAAAGACTTCCTCACACCTGTTACTGACACTTATCACATGCCCTCAGCTCTTTTGAATTGACTAATGCTCAGTTTGGTCCATTACAAATGTATCCCATGGTGATGAGAAAAGCCACGAGTGTGTTTTCTCGAACCGTTTAGATCGCCCCACACCACAGTCTGAACTCTTGTCGCTCGTCTCGTGTGCTTTGGCCCTTCTGCAGAGAAACCTGACAGAGTACTTTGTGGCAGTGGACGTCAACAACATGCTCCAGCTCTACGCCAGCATGCTGCACGAACGACGCATCATCGTCACCTCAAGCAAGCTTAGCACTGTGAGTGTATTAGCCTAGTCTCATTTGGCTCATACATAGCGCACATATATTTGAAGTAAATCGAAAATGCATTATGGGAAATCTTGAGGGAATGTTTTGACTATTTATCTAATGGTGATGTATTGCGCTCTAGATTTTACTCAAAACACTAGAGGATTTGGCTAGTCGTTGAGCAGAATCAGGCCTGTAATATTCCTTGTGAGTTCTGTGATTTGTGCTTAAAACAAAATGTCGAGAAGTATTTCTCGGCTTAAACATGGCTCCTCATCAATATTGCAGCAGCCTATCAAACCACAAGCAGGAAGAGGAGCTTGTTTCACAGTAGCGACTACAGTCTTAGCGTGGAGAGTGTTAAGTGATCTGTTCCGTCTGTCCAGGCCAGCCACGCAGCCAGCCAGCCAGCCAGCCAGCCAGCTCACTATCTCCTGGGCCTGACAGGCTGGAAAGCCTACGCTAAGCCAGGATCCAGTTTGACTCTTTGTCTAAAAGCTGTAATGTTTTAATGGCTGACCTGCCCTAAATTATCAGTTATTAGAGCCCTAACTCTCTCACATAGTTTCAGTCAGCCCTGTCTTTCTGGGGGAGGACGGCGGTCTCTCTCTCTCTCTCTCTCCCCCTCTCTCTCTCTCTCTCTCTCTCTCTCTCTCTCTCTCTCTCTCTTTATCAGTCGCTCTCTCTCTTCCCCCTTATCTCCGGGGGCTGACGGCAGAACCAAATGTTTATGACAGTCGAGGGGCGAGTGGGAGTGATGTCATCCAGGGCCTATCTGTTGCCGTTCTGCCTCTGTATGTGCAGCGCCGAGCAGGAAGCAGGGGGGGGGGGGCTAAGGGGGGGCTAGGGAAACCCAAGGCCTCCCTCTGGACCGGGGCTGTGGGGGAGCTGGAGATAGTGCCCAGCCCTCCCCCTTTCTCCTGTGGCTGCGCTGTGGGGGCCCCCAGCCCGCTGCACGCCGCTCCCTGACACCAGGGTTACGGGGTGTAAATTATTAGACCCCAGGGTGACGGGTGTTTCTACTCCGTGCCAAAGTATGCTGGTGATTCTGGCTGTGATTTACAGTTTGGGTACAGCAAGCAGACAAGTCGTCAGCGCATCAATTAATGAATAATCCGACAAAGTATTTTGAGCGGCTCAACATCTGAAAGCTACCCTCAATATCCGTAATTCCCTAAGCCTATTTTCTATCCCTCAGAGTCTATTCGTCCGTCCTCCCTGCACGTCTTTCCTCTGGGACAGAGGTGTTGTGCACGCTTTGTACCTCCATTAGCACAAAGGTATTATTTCAGAGCACCTGGGAACGACAGCCACATTGTGCGTGCTCCAGGGGGCTCCACTCTGGTGTTTGATTGAGTGCAGATTCACCTCCAGAACTCTACATGAATTCAAAACGACTTTCTGCTGCGCTGTTGTCTGTTGAGGCGAGACTCTGAGGTAAGCGGACGGAGAGAGAGCGGTGTCCACTGTGTACCATCGGAGACGATTGGATGGGAAGGCCAGGGAGAGAACTCCGGGCCGAGAGGCGGAGGGAGAGGAAAGGAAGCGCAGACCCGGCATGCGTTATGCTGGCTCCAGGCAGAGCCTGTACGCCGAGGCCCCTGGTGAACCTGCCCTGTCAGTCTAGCAGAACATGGCGGCGCTCTCGCAAGCAGCCAACAGCAAAGGAATAAATCATGATCTTACAACAATGCATCAGTTGACTTATCTCCGTCTCGCGACCGGAGGTGAGCAGTACCACTGTTTTGGAAAAGGCGCGTGGCAGTAGCGCCGGGTCGGGGAGCCAGCCGACCGTGCCAGGGTTGTCATACGGCCGTATAATTGTGCTGCATCAGGCCCGCTCTAACTAGTCAGCTGGGAGGCCCAGTGTCTTTCATCTGCGGGGGCCCCCAGCCCGGGCCCTGGCCCTGACAGCCAGCCTCTCATCAGCCTGTCAGGCTATGCTAACAAGGGCCCATCCATCCGCCGTACCCCTGAGTGTTAGCTGCCTCTCTCCCCTCTACTCTTTGCTCTCTTCCTCGCTCTCTCTCTCTCTGTCTCTCTCTCTCTCTGCTCCTCTGACTTCTCCTCTTTCCTCTGTTCTTTCTTTTGGTGGGTGGCAAGATGTCCCCCGCTCCTTTGATCTGGTTGTAGCTAGATTCAGCCAATGCCATGGTTTTGTCTTGGTGGGTTTTTTTTTTCTGTTGTGTCGTATTGTGTATTGTGTATGTGTGTGTGTCTGTGGATTTGTTTGTGCTTGGATTCCCTGTGTCAGCTGGTGTATGTTCCATACGCCTTTTGTGTGTGTGTGTGTGTGTGTGTGTGTGTGTGTGTGTGTGTGTGTGTGTGTGTGTGTGTGTGTGTGTGTGTGTGTGTGTGTGTGTGTGTGTGTG
>JAVQIZ010045075.1:0-10062 GCA_036023535.2 Galaxias brevipinnis | reverse complement strand
GGAACTAATCTGATAATGTCTATACAAGTTTTTTAATATTTTAACCCATATCGCTGCTTGTAGACTTTTACTCATGGAAAACTGATTATATGGCAGCAAAGTTTGTTTTATATATTTTCTTATTTCATTTTTAAAAACCCATACTTCTACTGGTAAAATTTCTCAGCCATAGAATAGTTTTAGTTCATTTTGTCATTAACAATGTATTTTAATTGAGTTACAAAGCATCAGGTTACAATTTACTCTTTCATTTATCTTACAGATTTGGCAGCCCAGAGTAAGTATAGGAACAATTTCATCAAATAAATATAATTCCGTAGATTTCTCTACATTATACAATAACATGTGCAATTTTGCAGAAAAGTCAATCCTTTTCCTGTCTTGATTAAAACAGTATCAGAATGAGCTAGAGTAAAAATTATGTTTTTGTTATTTTCCTGTTTTTTACCTTTACACTTTTTAGTTGTTGCAAAAGACGATCCATTTTCAATAACCCATCTGACTAAATGATCAGGTTTCAAGCAAACAAACAAACAAACTTGTTTACTGTGTTCAGATTGTGGAACGGCCCCCCTCAACACTAAGATAGTGGGGGGCACGGATGCCACTGCAGGGTCCTGGCCCTGGCAGGTTAGCATGCACCTAGGTGGCATCCACATCTGTGGGGGGACCCTGATCAGCAGCCGATGGGTGCTTACTGCTGCTCATTGCACACTGTCGTAAGTAAACACACCCATTGACATGCAGAAAAAAGCTCCAAGACAAACTGGAATGTTAAACAACCTGTTACACTTACAACATTTAAAATAACCCGGGTGTGATACGATCAGAAATTTAACATATAGGTAAAACACCAAAAAGGATTTAGACTGTTCATATAATTTACCAGTCAGAAGAGACCAATGTTTACAATAATCTTCAGTTTATTTTGCTAAGGAATGAGAAAGTGGATAATAACATCACTTTTACTATAATCCCTATACCGTGTTCTCAGCAGTCCACTTTGTTGTTGCTGTGCAGCTTCTGAAAGGAGTACGCTTTATGGCACATTTGGGCAACAGTTGTGCTGCAACAGTAACAGCCACATTAAGGCAACCATTTTGATACTGGCGTAAGTGGCCAACAATGACAAGATTTCAACTTCGACAAAGACATCCATTATTAGACAGTAAACATCAACCATTATATATTCTGGTTAGTGTAACAACCCTTCTAGCAAGTTAAACCGGAACACACTGCCTTAATAAGCTTGAATCCCATTGGTTAGCCCTTCCTGTAAAGGATAGAAGATAGTGAGAGAATTGTCAATAGGAACCACTGGACTTAATAAGACTTAAGTGTGTAAATTCTCAGCACTGCAATCCAAAGGTGGCATGCAAAGTGCTGAGATTAAATAATAACAAAGAGTTTGTGCCACAGCTACCCTTGATAATAGTCCATAAAATCAACTTTCTCCAGACATGAGGCCAGTGACTGGACCCTGTACCTGGGTAGACAGACCCAGTTGTCATCCAACCCCAATGAGGTGAGTAGTTCGGTGTCCCATGTCATTGTACATCCGCAGTTCAACAACACCCTCCTCAACAATGACCTCGCCTTGATGGGACTGAGCAATGCCGTCAGCTTTACTGCCTACATCCGACCCATCTGCCTGGCTGACAGCAGCAGCCTCTTCTTTACCTCCACCTCTTGCTGGGTCACCGGCTGGGGCACGATAAGCAATGGTAGTGAGTAGTCTGTGAGCCTCTGTCTTTCCCATTCTGCAGCGATGCTCCAGAGGACGGATGTCCAGAAATGGTTTTGTTTTCGCTGATTGGCCTACCAAATTATGTGATCAGATAAGATGTTTAGAAATTAGACAAAAGATTTTCCAGCGTTGCTTTCATGTTCAAGAATTTTTCTTAGACTACTTATTACTATTACTGTACAATAGTTCTTCAGCATGAAAGCCATGCTACTATGCACATTATAGCATTTAGATGACAAGTTCATGACATTGACATTATAGTATTCATTGTCGTTGTCGTTAAGCTTTACATTAAATTGTTTCTTAAAGTCAAAAGGGATACAGCACGAAACTACGCTCTCACACCATGGTCAGTCCATCTAGTTCAGGCAGCAAGGGCAAATTTGTAACTTTCTGAATCAATTCTAGTGTATAAACTAACTTACATTCAAGTCTGGACCAACAAAGTAACAACAGATTAATTTAATGTCTCTTCTCCCCACAGTCTCTCTGGGAGCTCCTCAGACACTCCAGAAGGTGAATGTGCCAGTTGTGGGAAATCAACAGTGCACTTGCCAGTACCGACCAGCAGAGGACGCAATAATCACCAACCAAATGATCTGTGCCGGTCAAAAGAACAAGGGAGCGTGCCAAGTAAGACCTTAACATTGTGGCTTCTCAAGCCACAAATAACCTACTTGCAAGAAAAGCATGCCATGATAGTTCAGTTCAGTTTGGTACATTATATGACCACAATTATTTGTTGACAGCAATTTTCCAGTTATTTGACCATCTTCATGGTCACTGTCACTTAATTCTCACCTATTTACACATATTTCTGTTTTCTCTTTGTAGTTACACTCGATGCTCTAATTGATCTAAGTCTAAATCTCTCTGACTCAGGGAGACTCCGGTGGTCCTCTGCAGTGTAAGCAGGGTTCGGTGTGGATCCAGGCTGGCATCGTCAGTTATGGGATGCCCTGTGCACTTGGCACCTTTCCTGAGGTGTATGCTAGGGTGTCCCAGTTCCAGACATGGATAACAAACAATGTGGCAGGGGCAACAGTGGAGTTTGTGACCTATTCCTCTAATGGGACCAACACAGACAGCAGCTTTGTTTGCTCCAACACAAGCAGTGCAGCGATGCCTTCTTTCACACCTTCAGCAACATCAAGAGGACAGCTAAAGTTGGTGTTAGCCTTATTTAGTATGCTCTCGATACTTTGTCTCTAGGGTGGAATGGTAGCGCCTATGTTATAAATAGGCTGAATATGCACTTGCAGACTGCAAGGCAGGGTTCTACATCTGGACTTAACAAACAGATTGCGGAAGCTGAACAACACTTACATTAATAACTACGATGAGGCAACTTTCTTTTGGGTTTGAACGTTACTTTAAAAAATATATGTTGTTTCTTAATTCAAATTGCTCCCCATAAATTTGGATGCAGGAGTAAAATATATAAATTCAATCTATCATGTTTGTGTTGCTCAACAGGACAATTGTAGAGCAAATCATTTAAAGAATTATATATGTCTAAACAAAGAAACACTGTCTAATTACATTATCTATGTTGTATCATGTTTCAGCTTTTAGAAATATTTTATATATTATAATACATTATCATAACATTGGTTGTAGCGCTTTAAGATTGTTCTTACAATGTAAAGCGCACTACAAATACAATGTATTCTTATTTAAGTTTAGACAGAGGTGGATTACACAGTATGCATTTGCTGAAGCTGTGGTGTACCATATGTTATTTGGAATCTGTGTGGGTTCAGTTAATGATAGTGTGTTTAAAGTTTGGCCAAGTTTTATATTTGGGCTGATAAAGCGGAAACAAGTTGGTCAGTAGATTTCAGTAGAATATTTTATAATAAGATAATATTTTATATTCCACATACTACACAGTAAGTGTAAGTTTATTATTCTTATGAACAGAATACAGTGTTTTTCAATGGAACCTATTAAAGAAGAGGAGGCGGAAAGCAACATGTTTTGGGTGAATACTTTAATCAATGGCTCCAGTCTAATACTGTAATTTGGTGGAATCAGACCAAGGAATAATAGTACATGTACGTGTAAAAAGCCTAAAAAAAGAGCTTTACAAATAATAGGAGAGGGAATGGAGGCAGAGCATTTTCTAGGATCTTCTCTCTGTGGCAAAAGCCCAAAGAAAGGTTTTTGCATGATTCTCCCTTATCTTTTCCAATACACCGTGAGAGTGAGCTCACCAAGAGTCTGAGTGTGACTGCTTTGGTTCGTTTTCCCATGATGGCATGGCTTGTTTGCCTTGGCAAGGGGCAGTGAGGGAGGATGTGGTTGTCAGTAGGCTCGGCAACGGTCCATGTTTAATAGGCGTGGTTGGCCACAAAAAGTGACTCATCTGTGGCAGCTCCCCCTACCGAGACATATTTGCCCTGGCAAGCCTGGCTATTAGCCTATAGGGAAAAGAAGATAGAGAAACCCGATTATTGGTAATTGTCAATTTATGCCAATAATACGATCATTCCGTACACATGTGTAGTTAATAATGCGATTACTCAATTGGCGCGTCCACATGATTCTTTGCATTAATCAGTGTATGTAATCAAAACAAACGCACACAACCGTCTGTCTGAGATGTAAACAAAAACCGAATGAAAGCCGACTACGCCGTTCACATGCATCAGAGAATTTAAAGATTGGACAAAAATCCAGGGGTCTTAATCGGTTTTTGAATACGCCGATTGAGACCTTACGCCGATTTCGGAATTCAGATGAAGGTGTTTACATGACCATTTTTATAATCACATTATTACCATTATCAGTTTATGATATTACTGTGTATTACTGTGTATTACTGTCCATGTAAACGCACTCTTTAATAGTTGTTGATTCCTTCATCAGAAATTACACTGGTCTACAGCCTAACAACCGCATCCTAATGGCAGGCACTTCTCATCGATACAGTCTGGCTTTACTCTTCACTGAAACATGTACCCAATGAATGAAGTGGCCTCTTTACAGTTTGCATAAAATAGTAAATGAATGTGATATAGAAATAGCACTTGAGTAAAATTGCTCCTTTTCAGCATTGGCATCCTTTGGGCCTGCCTGTTCTGCAGAAAAATCTCCAGAGCAAGACAGTTGATCGAACATTTATCTTTGCACTTGCTTGATACACATCTTTGTAGGACCTGATAGGTCTGACAGAGACGTGCACAGAGTTAGATGAGGCCCGATTAAATATCCTACTTCCTAGCTAAGTTAGCTAGCTAGCTAGTCACGGTGACGCACAAACCTACAGCCTAATGGCAGGCACCTCTCATCGATGCTTTCATTGCTTTGGTCTGGCTTTACTCTTCACTGGTTACAGAAACTATGAACTTACTGGGTATGCAAAACAGAGGGAAAGGCTCATTACCATACTTGAAAACGCTTTAAAAAACAGCGTCTTGGACAGGTTTTAACATGCGTAAAAAGCAGCGTTTTAGATTTCCAAGCGCGTTAAAAGCAGTGTTTTAATGTACCTCACAAGAACGCTGTAAAAAACTGTTTTTTTTTGCTCTTTTTACTCCATAAAAAACGTCGTCCTACTATTGAAAAAAGCGCCGTTCTACACTTTGTATGCCGTAAAATTCGGCGTTTTGTCCAACAGAACACGTTAGATTAGTGAAGATATATGGCCCTTTTGATTGCCATAATACTTGCGTCGTATCATCGTGTCCAGTGAAAACGTACTGTAAGTCCTCCCCTTCTGGTTGACCACCATGGGACCTTATTTCAGAAAAACTATTTATGGTAGTCAACGGTAAGAGAAACCTTATCTTTTGATCCCGTTTGAATTGTGGCATGAATTACACATGTGATGTTTGTCAATTTAAAAATACTTTTGCATGTCAATAAATTCCCAGTTTGTTGTAAAACATGAAGTAACATTTAGTTTTGTGTGAACCTGCTTAATGAACTACATCTCTCGTCTCGCACAGTATACGTCACCAGTAACTTTGGTACATGTCACCTCTTTCTTACAGAACGAGGTGGAAGGGTATTAAAATAGGTGAGAATCGTTACCAGTTGGCCATGATAAGAGCACCAGCTATGCGATCGGAGAGTTAGTCGGTTCTGTAAGAGCTAGCATACGAGACTGGCTCTACAAGGTTTCGGTGAGCGTTAAACGAGTCACATCAGCAAGCTAACATTAGCTACATAACTGTTGGGTATGGAAGCCCATAAGGAACTTATTCAAATGAAAATGTAAACTTGAAAATGCAAATGAAATTCCACAATAGCATTAACACTTTCCACATTTGTATGCTATTTGAGACAAAATGTAAGTGAAAATGCATTCATCCCATTTGCATTTACATTTTCAAAGTCCTACCCCGCCATACTGCGGACAATATTCAAATGTTAATTCAAACGTGAAAATTAAAATGCAATATTAAAAATGTATTCTCATTTTCCATTTGTGCAAGCATTATTTATGTCACAATCAAAATTAAAATGCAGTTGTCAAACAATATGAAAATTAAAAGGAAATCGCATTTGCTTCATTAACCTTTTACTAACTGGTTGTTGGAGCTGCTATTTCGCAAGTCCTTAGTCATAAATTTGTGCTGCAAGTCCTATGTTTTTGCTTTTATTAAAAGTAGTATATTTATTCAAATCTCTTTCTAATTATTCACAATGACAGTGCTAAAACAAAGAGACGCAGGACAGCCATATAGCTGAACCCTTGCTGTGGGCTAAAAGTTTGGGAATAACTGCATTATTTTCAACTTTCACGTGGATGTTTACACAATATTAATTATTAGTATCATACTGAATAAATAAATTTATAGCACAATATGGGATATGGGTGAAAATATGAAGGCAGGATTGTACCACTTTAGATTGGACAAAGCTATTTAATTTGAAGGTGCATTATAAATGCTGCCTGGAAATAACTGGATATAACTAAAATTACACTATTCTTAGTTCGAGAAGGATGAATGTAGAGACAAATAGCAAATATAAACCAACACCAACTGCAATAACAGCTTCAATGTGCCTTAGCAGCGCTAGTATAGCAGACACATATTACTGAACAAAGCCAAATGAGAGCCAAATGAACCGGCTCTTTTTAGTGAATGGAGCCAAATGAACCGGCTCACTCAAAAGAGCCGAACTTCCCATCACTACTAAAGATAAACTCTGTTGTCTCATTAATGACAGTATCCAATGTCTCAATTATGTTTCAGTTATAACATCCAAGTCTCAACATTTTAGTTCTTACTCAGATCCCAGTAGAAGATATTAAAAGTTTCTTAAAGTTTTCTTATCCATTTATGATGGTGTGCCATTTCTTAAATATGTCTCAGTTATTACAATCAAGTCTAACACGCTTAATCTGAATTTCATTTGGATAATTTGTTAAATCAAGGTCTGAAAATGTATTAAATCTCATTTTGCATCAATGTTAAGTTTTCAGAAGGCAAAGTAGTGGTCAGTCGCTCAGATAAACAATATTTTAGCCAAGATCTTTCAAATAACCTTTTTTTATTATTCTTTAAATAACAGCACAATTAACTACTCATCCAATGCTCAGTATAAAGATGTTGTGAGTGTATGGGTTGCTGCATCCCCAGAACCTCCCTGTGGAGTATCAGGTAGTACAGTAGGCCTTTGTTAATGAAACTACTGAAATAGAAAACAAAATAGACATCAACAAATCAGGCCATATGTTTACAAAGCATTAATAACAAACAATAAAGAAAACTGATGAATGACAAAATAGTGTGCCACTTTAGCAGAATCGTAATGTTGTTTAATTACTTTTAAGCTATATTTTCTGCATGCTTAAAAGTAGCTTCTGCTAATCTTTCTCCAGAGTACTGGGGAAATGCCCCACAAAAACAAGGCACATTGAGGATGGTCTTTGATTTAAAAAGAAATCCTCCTCTTTTTGGTATTAGGATTGGCTCCTTAAAAATGCCATATTTTAGACTCCCTTATTGGTTTCGTAAAAGTTTGTCATCTATTCATTGATTGGTAGCAGCTTGGCGCCCGAGAGGGATTTGCTAGCTAAACTAACGTTATTCAAAAATTGTTTTTTGACCACCAAGTTGCTGCCGTCGTGACTCGTGAGTCACTCAAGCAACGTTAAACAAGTACTCAAACAACTTTAAACAAGATGAGTACAACTGAATTGCATTTTCGTCACATCAAATAAGCACTAAAATTTCGTTTTAGTTGGACTAGCTATCAGCTAGCTAACTAGCTGACGTTAGCTTATATTATGTGTTAGCTAGCAACATGGCATTAGCTGTCTAACGCTAGCTAGTATTCTTTGGCTAATGTTACTACAGTTAGTATTTTCAATATACACAGGATAGGATGTTATAATATCCATTATGCCATACTCCAAGAGGAGCACTTCAAAAGAGAATATTTTAGAATGGACTTGGGTTGAGAGCAGATATGTCATTGGGGTTTTCAAGTGGGCACCCTCCATCCCAGATGCTTCGTTAATTTGAGCCCACGACACCTCCAGAACGCTTAACGGTGAGCAATGACGTCTCAGAGCCACCCCACTCTATATCCGCTCTCGGCACGGCTAGATATTAAGGGGGAAAAAAAAGTTTATTAACGCAGAGATATCCCTATACCTGTCCCTATTATCTATTCCTGCAGACACTTTCTGCCAACTCTGCAGGGATACCACCTGAAAAGAAGATAATCTTTCCCTACTCTCCTGCAGGCTTGAAAAAAATGCTCTGCAGGAAAAACTTACCTTTTATACCTTTGTTCTGAGATTAAACCACTTTTTATGGTTTTTCAACATGATGTTCTTACTTTTGTGCCCATATGGGATCCTTCCTGTTCAGCCACAGCCACTGGCTACTTCTTTCTGCTCTATCTGATATAGCTTTTATGATCTGGCGCAATTCTTTGTCGCAGATCCCTGACTCCTTAAGTAGTTTGGTTGTTATTGCCACAAATCCATGGCATCCAACTTCCACACGACACACCTTTGTTCTCCAACCTCGCTGTTCTGCCTCAGCTGCTAATTCGCTATAGCGAAGTTTCTTTCTTTCGTATGCCTTGTCTATTGCTTCTTCCCACGGGACTGTTAGCTCTATAAAATAAACAATTTGCTGTGTGTTGGACCAGAGTAATAAATCTGGTCTTAAGTTGGTTGTTGTGATCTCTGATGGGACTCTCAGTTGTTGGCCGACATCAGCAAGCATTCTCCAATCACATGCTCTCCTCAGCTGCCAGTTCGCTATAGCAGAGTTTCTTTCTTTCGTATGCCTTGTCTATTGCTTCTTCCCCCAGGACTGTTAGCTTTAAAAAATTAACAATTTGCTGTGTGTTGGACCAGAGTCTGGTCTTTAGTTGGTTGCTGCAATCTCTGATGGGACTCAGTTGTTGGCTGACATCAGCAAGCATTTTCCAATCACATGTTCTCCTCAGCTGCCCTGAGCTTTGTTTTTGCCTATAATTCCTCCTTCCTGGGAACTCCCTCCCTGACAAAGCGAATGTGGTGCATGTCGCCCTCTGCTCAAATGGGCAGGGCATGAACTGTTGAGTGCCTATACTCTTATTGCTTCCTCCAAGTATTTTAGTACTTGATTGTGGTGCCAGGTATATCTTCCTTGCGTAAGGCTCGTCTTGCACCCAGACATTATGTGTTTCAGATTAGCTTTCCCCCCACAGAAGGGGGCATGTTGGATCCTCACCTACCCATTGGCTAAGATTTGGTGTTGTCGTAGGCTGCCCTAACAATGAAGCTAATTCTTGTGGATTTTATTCCCCACAAGTCCTTCCAGGTAATTTTCCTCTGCTCTACACTTTCCCAGTTCATCCATTGCCCTTGTTCGGCTTGTGAGGCAGTTTTAGCGCTTCTTACGGTGGGCGGAGATTTCATGTGAAAGGGGAACTGAGTATAATAAAGTAAAAGTTTTCTGTCCTTCACATAAACATCGGTAGGCCAATTTGTCCAACTTTGCAGTTATCCACAAGCCAAACCATCACTAGTAGGCCTAATTATGTGATGCGTCAGTGATGACGCTCACATATTGAAATCACAAAGTCATATTCTTCTACTTATTATTAGGTCAACTTTTGATGTTTTACCTTTGCATAATATCCCATGAGGTTCATGAAATCCATATTTTGGGGGCAACTGTGATTGAACACTGTACTCATTAATGACTACTACTCAGATCGCTGGTAAGTGTGTATGCAGTGGCGGCTGGTGAAAAATAGTCTAGGTGGGGCTGTACCATATTCAGTCAGCTTCACAAATACAATTAAACACTAACTGCAGGACACCAGTGTTCTGCTAAATAGTCAGCATTTACTTA